>NJDD01005811.1:0-15609 GCA_002245505.1 Calephelis nemesis
ACTCTCTGCCTACCCCGTAAGGGACTTGGCGTGAAGATATGTATGTTTGTATGTATGTATATATCCCTAGATAAATTTTAAAAGTTGAATCTAACCCCAAAGTAAGCAAATTGAAAACTTGTGTCATAGATATATAATATATGTATTATGTATAAACTTTCCAGGCTTTTCTCTTCGTAAGAACCTTCTCCTGATAATAACTAACAAAATAAAAAAATAATTAGCCAAATCGGTCTAGTCGTTTGCAAGTTATGCGATGTATGTATGTATAAACTAATATATTAATATAATAAATTGTCCGATATACTCGTATTAGTATGTTATAATATAAATAAAAAATATATAATTAATACCTAATATTTTAATCATAATATATTATAAATATAAATAATTTATTAGAAAATGAAACTAAAATATTTTTTTTTATATTTGTTGACTAATTTTGTAAAAGTAATTGATCATTTGCAAGTACTCAATGCAAAATTCTGCTTTTGTGCACTGAAACAAAGGCGGCAATAAGTCTCGAAGCAAAAGATTCCTACAACTAAGCGAAAGTTGCCAACTTCATGGGCTACCTTTCCAGGAATGAAAAAGTCCATTGACGTCCAAAGAGGTGTAGTTTGGGAAGTTTTGTAAAGTTCGACTTTATGATGATTCAGACTTTTTGTTAGGGAAATATCGCCTTTTTCAGAGGCTTTGATACAAGCTGGTTGTTATAACAATACATTTATTTCAAAAGATTAAAGCGTTTAATAATTAGCAACTGTAACAACATTTTCACTGCTTCGTCGATTTAATGTTTGTTTTTCGTATATTGGACTAGCCGTTACCCGCGGCTTTGCTCGCGTAACAATTGGTATGTTTACTCAACTGTATGAATATTCCTGTTTTTAAACGTATTTATTCATTTTAATCAATAGTCTATTACCAAGAACTTTCATACAAGCTTTCAGCCCCTATTTCACCCCCTTGGGGGTAAAATTTCCAGAAACGCTTAAATACGTATATACTAATATCCAAAAATAAAATTTCATGTTTTTAGTTTTAAAAATGACGGTTTTCCATACAAATTTTCAACCCCTATTTTGCCGCCCTAGAAGTAGAATTTCAGAAATTCCGTCCTTAGTGGATGTCACCTCAAATAAACGACCCTACTAACTAAATTTCATGCCTGTAACTCGAACAGCTTTTGCTCGGTGATTGTAAAACCAGTCAGTAAAGGCATGTTATTTTATATCTATAGATAGAGAAAGAGAACTTTAATGTAGTGACAGTAAATATCAAAAACAAAATAGTAGCATAAATATTTTATATTGAATAAACTTGCGAATAAACGTTAGAAGTTTTATTTGGTTGTTGAAAAGATGGCCCTTAGTACAGTTAATTTAATTTTGTGCCTATTTAAATATTTTTATGTATTACTATCGTTGATTTACATCCAAATACATGTGTATGAGACAGGCTTTTAATTTACTTATATTGCATTTATTTTGTCTAATTAGTCCATGGACATTTATATTTGTATTCAATTTTACATTCCTTCCTGTGTAGTTCTGTTGGTCACTGGAGATAGAATTTAAAACATCATCATTTTAAACCTTTAAAATATACACAATCAGTCTTCTGGATTTCTTTGCAAATATAATGTGTAAAATAAAGTGGAAAACAAATGGGAAGGATCGACAGTATTTTGTGCAAACGTTATTCAAAGGTCCCTAGCCAATCAACAAACACTGTATGTAGCACAATCAAAGAATGCTAAAGCTTTTTAAATGATACAATTGCACTAGCTGCACAAACGAAAATAGTATTATCGGATGTTAGCAGCCGGCTGTGCAGTAAAATACGCTCGGGCTGTAATAAATTAGAAGCAGATATCCCTACACCGCGCGTAGATAAACTGCCAACCATACAGAGCCTATTCTGTTTTAAATTAACTTTAAAAACTATGCATATCTCATTCAACATTACACTGGCCTACACTCATTTTGGTGCCTAAGATTTTATAGCTGATTTTGGGTGTATTTATTGAGCTGATACGAGAAATCACATCAGCTCTTGTTAATAAAATAAAAAAAAATACATATTTTAGAGAAACTTTTACTTTTATTTGTAAATTACCTATACATTAAGAATAAAAAAATTGAGTGTTTTGTAGTCAAGTCCAACAACTGAACCGCTAGACCAAATGAAAATTAAAATTAATTGAAATACGGATTGATTTCGAATAAAACCACAAAAAAAATTGAATATTGTAGGTAAACTAGAGCTGTCAGCTGACATCTACACGTAACAACAATGTAATTCATACTATCTACTTTACCGACTACAGTTGCGAATAGAGCTGCACCAAATCAAAAATTTATTTCTGTTAAGTTACTGCATAATCTCAATAATACTTTCTATCAATTATTATGGAGCCGCGGGTTTGATTTCCAACACGAGTAAAGTTTTTCTGTATTTTTGAAATTAGATTTCCAATGAGTAACTACTTCCATGTATTAGAATCTTTGATATTAGTTGTAATTTTTCTGAATATCAACAAATTTTAAGTGTAAGCTATATTTTTTAAAGAAATAAGAAGAAAAGAGATAGGACGTTTTAAATCAATGTTTTCCGACGAATTGACTTTCTGTTTTTAGTTTTTGGCACTAGCGTATTTGCCATATTTTTTTAAACCAGGCGTTACTTAACGAAATCCATTGCAACAGATGTAAAATACCCCTATGTTTTGTTATTTTTAACATTAATTTATTAATTTTAATATTTTTCTCGCCACAACAGTTACGTCCCTTTAGTGGAAGTAGCAAAATAAATACTTATTTTAAATATATCAGCATTTGCCCTGAGTCAAATTATCCGATTTTACAAAAGAAAGTCAGATCTGGGTCTTGAGTAAAGCGGTGGCCATTACTCAAGCTCATTTAACAAGATTTGGCAACAACGAGGATATACATGAAATACAAATTTCTTTATAATGATTTCATTTATGCTCTTTCACTGAACAAAATTATAAATTAAAAATCATACAATATGCCACCAAATTTGACTAGTCTTCTATACGGTACAATTATTATGAAACAGTATGCAACTAGACTCAGTTTGCCTCACCTTAATATTTCCCTGTAAACCTATTTGTACTGAAGCTTAGAACTATATTAATCTACATCAAAGTCGGTCCATTTGTTCAGGAGTTGTAATTCCATACACAAACATACACCAAAAGACACGTCAATTTTTTGACATTCCCAGTTGTCCGTTGGCGGTTTAAATAAGAAGCGATTCATTACGTTTTTTCAATCCACCATTGAATCAGCAAAATCCAAAGGATTTTGATGCCACTGGAGTTACTACACATTTAGCCCGTGTTGGTCCGGGCTCCTTTGCAGAATAGACCATCTGCCTTCCTTGCCAGGTAGCTCGTAAAAGGCGAGGATAGGCTTATCATCACTTACATGACATGACATCTTACTAGGTGGTAGAGTTTCGCAGCCACTCGCCCGGATTGGTACCATCGCCTTACCTATTCCTACCGCCATAACGTCATGACGTGTTCCGGTTCGGAGGGTAAGGTAGCCGGTAAACTTACTTTTGCTCGAGGCCTAACATCTTGACCTCAAGTTGGCAACGCACCATTTCCACCATCTTTGGTGTCTCTAGGCAGCGTGAATTTCTTACCATCAGGAAATCCGTCTGCTTGTTTGCCTTCCTATATCATAAAAAAATATCATCTTTAGTTTAGTAGTTTAGATTATTTAGTTCAGTTTAGTTCGTTTAAATATTTGCTCCTAACATTAATTAATTTCAAGACGTTACGCAGTACAACCGATATAGGAGGACTAAGTTTTCATAGTTTTAACTTGTCTGATAGCAGCAATAGACAATAAAGTCTTGGTTTCATATTTGCGGATCGTTCGAAAGTTGAACCAAACTATTTGAAGTGCACTTCGTCCAAGTCTCTTGTAGTTTTACACAACGCAATAACCTAACTCCCCGCACGATATTACCCTTGCTTCTGGAACTTTTACAATAGAGACACATATGACATAGTAAAGAGATAATAAAACTTCCACTTGTACTTTATTGAAAACTTTATTTAAAAGATAATTTTCTTTACGCGAAGTACCTTTCGGAGGAGACAGAGAGTATTGAGCACTAGATTGTTTCATGATTTGGAAGGCAAACAAGCAGAATGATTTCCTGATGGTAAGTAATTCACGCCGCCTACGCCACCCAAACGTGGTAATAGTTCGTTGCCAACCTAGGGCCGGGATGTTAGGCTTCGAGCAAAAGTAAGTTTACCGGCTACCTTATCCTCCGAAACGGAACACGACAACGACAAGCGCTGACATTATGGCAGCAGGAATAATTGGTATAAATTAGTTTATCATCATTCATTTTTATTACATTTTGCATACATTTCTTTTACTTTCTAAAATACCTTGTAAAGAGTGAAATTTGTAAAAAAAGATGGAAATTTTCTCTCTGTTTGGCCTCATCAAAATTTAGATAACAATCGATTAATATTTAAAACCTATATAAGTAATCTTAAATAGAAAAAAAACCTCAAAATTCGTAAAGACAAGGAGTTAAAATCCTGAAATTATTTTTTGACCGATTTAGTCAATAATAATTAACAGCTGATGTTGTCTTTACTTCGCCCATCTTTTCTCTTAATTTCAAACTTAAGGTTCCTTAAACCTTTGAAGACGTTTCTAACAATTTCTTTTTTTTTAAATTCAACCTAAACCAAAAAAATTGCGAGTTTTTCTTTAAAATAATTATTTTACAACCACTACAAGCCCGAGACAATTAATAATTATTTATTTTTAAACTTCAAACACAACTTTGGTATTTATACAATTGTTATACATAAAACGAATTATGAAATACGAAAACAATGATAATGGTATTTTAGGACATCCAGGCAAATAATCCAAACTGAAAATACATTAATAATATTATGTGGTTTCTGTGACGAAGAACGAGACCCTCCACGAGTGAGTCTGACATACACTTGTTAACTTTATCTACGAGTATGTAATAAGATGTGATAACATAAGATTTTAAACTTAAATCGTCGCGAATTAATAAATTTTTTAATTATTTATACGGGCTACTCACGATCTCTTTTTATTTTATTTGTCGATATTTCGGGCTAGTTGCATAGGCCGTGGTCACGGTCCCGGTCCCGTCGTGACGACGGTCTATGCAAAGCCGAAATATTGACAAATAAAATAAAAAGAGATCGTGAGTAGCCCGTATAAATAATTAAAAATGTTAAGATGTGATAAGTGCGAAAAAGCACGGTTATTCGTAAGAGACAATTATGCGCATGTTATAATTAAACCTATTGTGTAATTCTAGGTGCCCAGAGACCAGGAATGACACTATCATTGAGTAGGAAAAGGACAGTTGATCCATATCCGGGCTCCAGTCATATTTTTGGTTATGACCCATTTAACCTTATAAATATTTTTGTTTCGTTCATTTTGAAGAAATGTATTTGCTAACTACGCTAAAATCTTCAGTTACAATGTGAGATTTTGGTAAAACCAACAAGTGGAAACAAGTGGCTTTAGTAATGAAAATTATGTCACACCAACACCACAGCAGCACCCTTTAACAAAATGTCCCTAACTCGTGATAAAGTTTATGAGTAGGATTTGACACTATAAAGGTCTATTCGCACAAATCAATGCGGTATCCGGGATATGTTAGGAATGTGACTGAACAGGTAGCTTTCATCCGTATACCATCAGACGCTAATTTTTTTTTATGTTTTAGGAAGGCAAACAAGCAGACGGATTCCCTGACGCTAAGAAATTCACGCCGCCTAGAGACACCAAAGATGGTAATGTTGCGTTGTCAACCTGAGGTCAAGATGTTAGGCCTCGAGCAAAAGTAAGTTTACCGGCTACCTTACCCTCCGAACCGGAACACGTTACGACGTTATGGAATAGGTAAGGCGGTGGTACCAATCCGGGCGAGTCGCTGTGAAACTCTACCACCTAGTCAGATGTCACGGTGATAGTGATAATAAGCCTACGCTCGCCTTTTACGAGCTGCCTGGCAAAGAAAGGTAGATGGTTTATTCTGCAAAGGAGCCCGGACCAACACGGGTATCACAATAGTGTCATGATCGGTAAATCATCTCCCAACAAAATATTATGAACGTTAAATTTCAATTCATTTACTTAAGCATTTTATCAGAAATTATTTTTACAAAATAAAGGACTTTTATTTACTCACACCACAGTAGTCTTTGCGACGTATAGGATATGGCTGTGTCGATAATGTGCATCAATGCCCTAAAGGCAATCTGCACACAACTTAAACGTAGACTGGCCTTGAATAAATCCATGCCTAATTATCACTCAGCAAAATATGTTCCATGATCGTACTGTTTTGAAAATGTCTCATCTATATACATATATATAATAATAATATACAATAATAATAGATCATCTTTATTTCGCATAAACCTACAACAGGCACTTGTGACGGGTCTATATAATAATAAATCTACCACCGGATCGGAACGCAGTCTGTTTTTTCTTACTTTAAAATATATTTACAATAATTTATTTAATGATACATTATATTTTATAAGAGATTGGCATGAGGCGCAATTGACCCCAAGCAGTCTTATCTGTTAAATATTCAGCAATGTTATAATAACCCTTTTGATTTAATTTACATTTAACACATTTCTTAAATTTATTAATTAGAAGTTATTTCATATAAGTGGGAAGTTTGTTGTAGAACTGTATACATAGGCCCATGAAAGAATTGCTTACTCTGTGGAGACGAGACACATGCACAGCAAGATTATTTTTATTCCTAGTATTGACACAGTGTATATCACAATCTATATATATTTATATATATAAATATATAAAATCAATGCCACTTTTCGTTGTCATTTTATAATTCAAAGAACGGGCTCACCTATCCAAACCATATATTTAGGCTTTGTTCGGACGGTCTAAATGAAGTTTGCATAAAATCGGTCGAGCGGTTCTTCATTCATCACATTCTTGTCACAAATGAATTCAATATATTTCGGATCTTTTGTTAATTGGCATTTTTCAGTCAAATTGACACTTGTTTCGGATGGGGATTGTGCTGTCATGTTAAAACTTTTTTCAGTTGTTTTTTTTATTTTGTTATGTTATGCCATTTATGCGGTCATATTCGTAGCCAAGCACGTACCGGGCTGCTAGGCTTTAATATTTTTTATGAAAATAAAAGTAAAGTTTAGAAAAACTATTATTACATTACCTCACGTTTTCAGTACGGACACACATTTATAGACAACTTGTACTTTTTTTGGTTACTAACGGAATACGTCCCTGACACTGCACGGACACTGCAATGGCATATGTGAACAGACCTTTATACATGTGGAGTGTATATGGAGCGGTGAGTCTTATCTACCCTCTGTAACTTTGTCTCTAACTCAGTGTCCGTCCGTAACTTTATTTAGCAGAGAATGGTGTTTATGACCCCGGCTTTTCCGCTACATATAAGATTTTACAACGTGAATTGTCGGGTTATTCTACTTAACAATGAGATTACTCATACATGCAATATAAATAATGTACCCATCCATCTTATGATGCTATCCATACTTTTTTGTATTATAAATCCGAAAGTTTGTCTGTCTGTTACTCTTTCACTGCTTAACCTCTGAACCGATTTTGATGATGCATATAGCTTTAAGATCTGATTTCGAACAAATGCTATCTTTGTGATTAACCAACAAAGAACTACAATAAGGTACGAAAGTTTGTATGAACATTGTAACTATTCTAAGCTGGCAAAGTTGAGGGCAAACAGCTACTAATATTATGAATGTAAAAATCTTTCTTCGTAATACGATTTCAGGTTTAAACTGCTAAACCCATTTTGATGACTTTTTATAAGGTAAGGCGGTGGTACCAATCCGGACGAGTCACTGCTAAACTCTACCACCTAGTCAGATGTCACGGTGTTAGTGACGTTGAGCCTTTGCTCGCCTTTTACGAGCTGCCTGGCAAAGAAGGCAGATGGTCTATTCTACAAAGGAGCCCGGGCCAACACGGGGAAGCCCGGACCAACACGGGGAAGCCCGGACCAACACGGGGAAATCCAATCCAATCGTTTATGCCATTTTTAAGTTATAAATAGTGTAACTCCCACTATTTCCTTTAGAGATATACAAATAATGTGTCCCCATTTCGTGAGATCATCGTATCACGTATGAACGGTCGAACCATTTTACTAATTCTTTTTTTATTGCGTTAGCTATTGTCAAGAGCAGGTTTACATAGCAGGGAAATGGAAAAAATAATACTTTAATCCATACAAACTGTTAGTAGGTAGCTGTTAATGTCAAGCGATACGCAGTTTACATGGACAGCTGGTTTAAAATAAAAATGTTTTTGAAAAACCTTTTACTTTTATAACGGAAGTAGGTCTAATCCCGATATTTCAATCTTGTTTTTAATATTTGATTATCCTTATCGGTCCAGGTCTCCTGTGTAGAATAGCCTTACTTTCCAATCAGAAAGCTTGCAAAAGGCGAGCAATAAAACCGCTTGTGGTAAAGTGTCTTACAACTCGTCTCATTAAGGATTCTCTGTCCATATCCATAATAATCCATCTAAGATTCTTATAACGCGTCTTTATAAATCTAAAGACTGCCACCGGATCGGAACGCGGCAAACGCGGTTTGGCGATAGGCTTGCCACCTTGATACCATTACTGGTTGTGCCTCTGCCTACCTCGTCGGGGATATTGGTGTGAAGATATTTAATCGCTTACTTTTGCAGTAAATGCGTATCCTCCAGCCAAATCCCTTGCAAAGAAGGCAGAGAGTATCGATTTATAAAGACCTGCCTAATTGCCACAATCATTTTTCTTTCTTTTTTTCATTCTTCATTCTTTTAATTCAAGTATGTCGGTAAAAAAGTTTAAGGAAATAAACACAAGATGCATTTATATGCATTTATTGGTGAAAGAATGTCTATCTCGCAGCCTAATCCTTTACGATAAAGGCAGAGAGTATCCATTTCTAAAAACCTGCCTAAACTCCTTCACATTCATTCTTTTTATTTAAATACGTCTGTAAAACTTAAAGGAAATAAACACACAAAATACATTTATTGGCGAAATAATAAAAGTTGTCTCTTTTTCGAGTTGGAGTAAGTACTCCGTGTCGTATTCAACTCGTTTCCTAAAATTCAATTTTGGGAATTTGTTTCCTCCGTTGAATGCTGTGCGGAATACTGATGCGATTGAAGAGATTTGCCGCAAATATCTGTACATCCATTAAAATAAAAATACCACACTAAAATGTTACACGAGGTAGTGAGGTTTGATATATTTTGATTTTTATGACGGAAATGTTGTTTTCGCGCGTATTTGTCTTTGACTTAAAGATTAGTCCCTCTTAAGAAAATTTAGAAAATTGTTTAATTGTTAATTATTGTAGTGAATAAGCATCTTCACACCCATATACCTGAAGAGATAGGCATAAGCACAACCGAAGACACTAAGCTCCACAATGTGATAATTCATGTATTGATATAAGTCCATTGCCAACTGGGCTTATATCGAATCCCGGGCAACGTTATTTTTGTTAGAAAATTAAAAATACACATTTTCTAGTTTTTAATATTGCCCGACCCTAGGATCAAACCTGGGACCTCAAGTCTGACGCTGGACTACTAGACAACACAGACGATATATTTATTTCGTTCTTAATTAGGTATAAGTGTTCCAAATTCATACTCCTCCGCCCTCGCAATTATCGTAAAATAGGTCCAAAGTTTTTGCTTTACGTGTTTAAATTATGATGCAAAAAAGAGAAACACAAACAACAGCATATCCAATATAACTAAAATTAATTAACTATATATGACTAAAACGGTGGTATTTTACGGTAGACAGGGTTAAATTTAATTATATTTTTTAAATGTTCTGGTAATAAATAATTAAACTAGTTATAAATATAAATGACTGGCTTAAAAGTTAAAGCATATGTAATTAAATATTATTTTATAAAAACGTAAAAATATTTGCACACCAAAACATGGTAGAATATGTTGATATACTTAAATGTTTTTGTAACATCTCATTGACCGCCTCGTTGGTCGAGTGGCTAGCGTACGCGCCTAACTACATCGACCAACCGCGAGGCTCGGGTTCGATTCCCGACGGGGGCAGGCATTTGTGTGGTGAACATTTAGATGTCTGCATTTCCGGGTCTGGGTGTGTATTAAATTTATTCTGGTATCTATTTAAGTATTTTATTGTATTAGTATCGTTGACTAACACCCATAACACAAGCATCTAATTTGCTTAGTTTGGGGTTAGATTCAATTTGTGGAATTTGTCCAGGGAGATTTATTTATTATTTACACACATATTCCGCATACAAATAATTTTGTTTCTTTCTAAAACTTTTGTTAAACCAAAAAAATGTCACACATATGATCGAGCGAGAGCGTATTAGAGTGATTTAACACAATATAAGTAGGCCGCAAAATTTCCAACCTGTACTAATGTATGCTGGCATTAGTTGTGTTGAAAGTTTGCAGTAACGACCCCTGTGCTGGGGCTCATTATAATTACGGCGCAGGTGTTGGCGGAAACTTTAATTGAAATCCAAGGTGATTCACTAACTCTCTTCGCGTTTTAGTCGGACTTGTCGTCGACTAGTTTGTGATTATGTCTTTGTCTTAACTAGTTTTATGGTTTTTCTTTTACTAGTGGTCGCCAATTGGTCGAAATTCGATCATAATGAATTTTAATATCTTGTTGATAAGAGCGCTATCTTCATTTCTCAAGACCAACCACCTACTTTGTTTCCAAACTTTTAAGTGCTTCGTCTGTGATCTTTTATCGTTATCATCAATATATTTGCTTGTGTGTGTCAAATGCACGGTAGTGTAGGTAATTTTTTGTTTATTGATTTAATGTACTTTATAAGTAATGTACATTATTATTTAAAATTTTAGCATTCTGCACTTCTCCTAGATGTGAACTATAGGTGTGACAAATTTTATGCTCCTGCGCCCGCGCAACTTTCGTAAAAAGGGGTCCAAAGTTGTGGCATCACGTATTAATATATAGATGATATTGGAAGACAATCAAGGATAAGGATTTCCTTTTGGTAGGAAATTCCCGACGCTTAAAGACACCAAAGGTGATAATGGTAAATAATCTGAGGCCGGGATGTTAGGCCGCGAGCAAAAGTAAGTTTACCGGCTACCTTACCCTCCGAACCGGAACACGACAACTGCAAGAATTTACATTATTTTTAAAAGTAGCAAGAGTTTTATGGAATCAAGAGGAAATAATAATGCAACCTTTTCCATGCTCTGTCGACATATTTGCTCATTTAATTCCTAGTTTTATTATATTGAAAATGGTGCCATTTAGTTAGTTTTTACATGAGAATAGTCAGGTGATCATTTTACGTATATTTTTTTTAATTGGAGTAAGCATCTGCAATTAAGCAATTGTGGTAGCATTTTGCATAATAGTCTTTGTTGTCTAGCGGTCAGGCGTTGGATTTGACTTCTTAAGGGTCCGGGTTCAATCCACGGCTCGGGCAAAAAATGTAGAAAATTGAGTATTTTCAATTTTCTAATAAAGATAATGTTGCCGGGATTGGATATGTTCCCGGTTGGCGATAGGCTTGACACATATCACTTGTAGGACAGTGTTTTTGCCTAGTCGTGGGTTCCCTGGTTCTGCTTCTGCCTTCTTTCTTCTTCTTCTTCTTATATAATATTGGCATAAAGAGGAAGACAACTTTGCGTAATTTCATTATGTTAAAGTGTACAAGTGAAGTATTCAAGACTGCCTCGTTTGCCGAAGGGTTGCACGTTATTCTCAATCGACTAACTCGATTCCTGACGGGCGCAGGCATTTATCTGACAAACATTTAGATGTCTGCATTTCTGGGTAGGAGTTTATTAAATTTATTCAAGTATTAATTTAAATTCCTATTAGTATTAGTATTAGTATGTTATAGTATTAGTATCGTTAACTAACATTCATAACACAAGCATGTAATGCTGATACTACCATTTTATCTTTGACATTGACATTGATAGAGACCTTAAAGTCTAGAACAAAAGAAATGTATAAGGCCAATATATAGAGTGAATCAGTTACCTTCATGACTTCTAAGTCACTCAAAAATTTATCTTAACCTTGTATATGTGTGTGTATCTTGGCTTTGTGTGTATTTGTAAAAAGCGCCGTCATATTATATTACATTGCGATGCCTAATCAAAAACTTAATATTCATATTTTTTGTAGTAGTATACGGTGGATAAGATTAAAATTAATTTACCTCTAAATTTATTTATAATAAATTATAAAACTTACCAAAAATATAAATAAATTAAATGTCAATTAAAATATACATAAGTGCTGCTATTTAAATGTTAAAATATACATAAATATGTTACTTATTTAAATTTAGTTAAATATTTGCACACCACAATGTGGTAGAATATGTTGTGTTCTCAAATATCTTTGTAACAACTTTTTAACACACATGTTAAGGAAATATTTGTTTTTTCATTTAAGTCAGCTAACAAACACAGGGAACCTTGTTATGGCAATAGACTGTCGTGGCCTAAAGACACCACATATGTTACAGGTGCGTCTTTGTCGGGATGTTAGGTTTATTGTGCAATTCTACAGAAGTAGGCTATACTCGCAGGACTGGAAAATGAGTCATTATGGCAGCAGGAATGGATAAGGCACTGGATTCCTACTCGGGCAAGTTGGTGCACAGTACTCTACCTAGAACGCGTCTAGTTAATTTAATTGTCAAAGAAATTTTAGCTATTGCATATTTAATCACTAACTTTTACGTGGTGATTAGATTATGAGGGGACGGGGATAAGATTTTTTGTCAATTTTAAAAGAGCAAAAACCGGTAGTTGAACTAATTTACATTGAATTAAATTTCACTAAATAAAGTATCTTTACACCCATATCCCCGAAGGAGTAGGCAGAAGCACAACCAGGCCACCCATGACTAGCCGAAGATAATATTAAGTCCCACAATGTGAAAGGTGGCAAACCTATCGCCAATCCCGAGCAACGTTATTTTTATTGGAAAATTGTATAAGTACATTTTCTAAGATTCGAAACCAGGACCTCAACAAGTCTAGATCTAGACCACAGAGTCTGTAGTAAGACGCGGAGATTTCAGTAAATATTAAAATCTTGTAAACGTCATCCAGCCTAAGAGTTTTAATCTATTTTAGGAACATTTCTATACTAATTTATAAAGAGGAAAGGTTTGATTTTTTGTTTGTTTGTTTGAAATGAATAGGCTCCGTAACTACAAGACCGATTTCAAAAATTCTTTCACTTTTAAAATGCTACATTATCCCTGAGTGACATAGGCTTTGATTCATGAAAATCGGTTCAGTACAAGCCAAGTTATGCAGGCAAAGCTGCGTGAAACTGCTAGTATTACATAATATCTTCTAGCTTAGCGCTTGACATGTAATTTGCAAGTACATTACGGAACTATCCCGATATTATTTGGTTATCCTTAGCTTTGCAGTAATGGTTAGTCAGTGGGGAACATCTGAGACTTATATTTAGTTACCGCTTCTCTGTTATGATGTTATCACAAGAAAGTATTAATATCATTTATTTTTTACTAGACCCTTTTGTACCATGTGAGAAGTTTTTATAAAAAAAATATTTTTTTAATTAATTTTTATTTTCTTTTAAAGGAAAAAAACTGAAATACTAAACCACGTTTGTTCGTAATGAGTCTTAGTTTTAGGCTATAGTTTAAATGGGTTTTAGGGAATGTCCTAAATAATAAAGTATGACCCTTATAAATTATATCTGTGACGGGTTTGATCCCGGGTTGGGCAACAAAAAAAACTTTTTTTTTATTTAAATAAAACAGCGTTAGGCGCGGTTGGCGATCGGCTTGCCTAGAATTTACATCTTCGGCTAGTCGTGCGTGCTCTGTGCAATGTTGCTCTGCCTGCTGTTCGGGGATTTGGGCGTAAAGATTTTTTTTAATTGTTTACTGTTGTTTAAGAAGTTCCGATTATCCTCTTATACATTGCAATCAAGCTTATTGACCAATGAGTAATTTTCATTTCACTCAATCTACTAAGTTACTAATTAATCAATTAATCTAATCTAATCTAAATCTAACTAAAAATATGTGTAATTTTGTATGTTGTATATTATGTAATGTTCACAAATTATGTTTGACATATAACTTAATATTTGAATCGGTAATTTAGAAATTGTGTCACGTTATTGAGTTTAGAGTGATTTGTAGATTTTAGTATAGATTAAAATTATACATAATATGTACTCGTATTAGATTTATTATTACATGACAAGAAAATGGTTAAATGACATATTTGTAACAAATAAATGTAACCACTCTGTTTCCTGTAACGGTTGATGATTATGATTATGATTATGATTATGATTATGATTATGATTATGACTATGACTATGATTATGACTATGATTATGACTATGACTGTGACTACAGCTGACTATGATTATGACTATGACTATGACTGTGACTACAGCTGACTTTGACTATTACTATGACTATGATTACGATTATGACAGCTGTCTCTAATTATGAGTCCATCAACGTTTACTTAATTAATATCTCCACATCCGTATTGTGAACTTAAATTACTATCACTTCACGTTTGCACTAGGTATACGGCACTACACAAGTTCACACGGCATTGTCATTTTCAGCCTTCTCACTGTCTCTGTGCTATTGTTCATCTAGATTGATACGATACTGACATGACGGTAAAGTTTATGTTGGTGAGCTTATGCATATTAATTCACTGACGAACTCCGTGCTGATCACCTCGTTAATCGAGAGGATAGCGTGTACGCCTAAGGTCACCAACCAACACCGAGGTTTGGGTTCGATTCCCGACGGGTGATGAGCATTTAAATGTCTGCATTTCTGGGTTTGTTTATATTCATTAAATTACACTGGTATTAGTATAAGAGTTTGTATGTAACAGTATCATTGACTAACATCTATAACACAAGCATGCTATTTTCATTGCTTCATCAATGCCTTGTCGCCTTTATCTTGATATATATAAATCTCGTGTCACAATGTTTGTCCTCAATGAACTCCTAAACCACTTAACCGATTATAATAAAATTCGCATACCATGTGACAACTTGAGAGATAGGATAGCTTATATCTCAATTTATGGTAAAAAAATTACCATCCGAGCGAAGCCGGGACGGGCAGCTAGTAGAACAATAAAAGTGTATAAAGGCAATAATATGTAAATAAAAGTAAGCAAAAAACCAACAAAACAAAACCAACCAAACCAAAGTAAGCAAATGCTTGATATAATTTGCTTACTTTGGGGTTATATTTCATTGGTGTATATTATATAGATAAATTTATTTTGAGCATATAATGACTCATGAATATTTTGGAGTCTAGAAGGATAAGAAAAAGCTAGACTCGCTTTGCATAATTCTGTGCTTATCCCAACGTTATTGTATGGAAGCGAGAGTTGGGTATGTCAGAAAGATCATGAAAGTAGGATAAATGCGGTC
>NJDD01005811.1:15770-59374 GCA_002245505.1 Calephelis nemesis
ATACTCTCTGCCTACCCCGTAAGGGACTTGGCGTGAAGATATGTATGTATGTATGTAGAAGGATAAGATCCTAAGCTAAGCAGGTATTGATCTAAGCTTAAAGAGTTAGAGTTGTAATTACAATTGATCTAGTTAGGTCGCAGTGATCCTGTTAAGACGAACTTATAATAAAAATAATAATAAAAAGAAGTAAAGTATCTTCACGCCCATATCCCCGAAGAGGTAGGCAGAGGCACAACCAGGGCACCCACGACTAGCCATAGATATTAGGTCCAACAATGTGATAGGTGGCAAGCCTACCGGGCACATTTTCATTACCGAGCTACATTTTTTTTTATTAGAAAATAGGAAAAATCTAATTTTTTATGCTCGACCCAGGAATCGAACCCGGAACCTCGTGCAGTCAAGTCCGACAACTGAACCGCTAGACCACAGAGGCGATTAAAATTTAATAACAATCATAATCACATCATAATCATATTTTTGTATGTTAACTGTGTAAACATAGGAAATAAGATATATTGAAAATCAATGATAACAATAATGACAGATCCTAAATTCCAATTTCAAACTTGATTTTAAGTGTCACTTAAAAATTTAATCTTTGAAATCCACAAAAGTCAACCTTAGGCGTGCTGAAACTGGAATACCACTACTTGCACCCAGAAACCGCTGCACAAGCAAATCTTTGCATTCAGCAAAGATATGAAACGTCTGAGTTTTATTGATGTTCGTATATCTTAAAGTTCCACTTGGATTTGGGTCACGAAGTTATTGAGTTCTTGAACTAATCTCTGACATGAATAAGTTTCCTTTCGTGACCTTATAGAGTAGGATAACTTTGAAAATTTCAGTGCCAATGTCGTGTTCCGGTTAAAAGAATTTAGTAGACAGTAATTAAGAGCAGTAAAACTACAAAAATCGAGTCCAACTATTTCATTGTGTAGCACATCGTAATTTGATAACACTTTGAGAGGTAGAGTTTCGCAGCGACTCGCCCGGTTTGGTACCACCGCCTTACCTATTCCTGCCGCCATAACGTCATGACGTGTTCCGGTTCGGAGGTTAAGGTAGCCGATAAACTTACATTTGCTCAAGACCGAACATCCCGGCCTCAGGTTGGCAACGTACCATTACCACCTTTGGTGTCTCTAGGCGGCGGAAATTTCTTACCATCAGGAAATCCACCTGCTTGTTTGCCTTCCAATATCTTAAAAAAAACTTTGATAAACAATCGAAAGATAGTGAATGATTTTGTAATAGTCCCACATAAGTTTTAATATGGGATCAACTACCTTTTTATAAAAACACCATCAAAATCGGTTGACAATATTATTGATGGAGTTATTGCGTAACCTTCATAAAAAAAAAGATTTTAACAAACATAAACTTTAAAGTCATGTCAGTATAGTATCAATCTAGGCCCTCGATACTTCAGATACAGTGCGAAGGCTGAAAATGACTAAGCCGTATGAACCTGCTTAGTGCCGTGTACCTAGTGCAAACGTGAAGTGATAGTAATTAAAAAAAAGTATCTTCACGCCCATATCCCCGAAGAGGTAGGCAGAAGCGCAGCTAGGGCACCCACGACTAGCCGAAGACACTAAGTCCCACAATGTGATAGGTGGCAAGCCTATCGCCAACCGGGCACATTTCTAATCCCGACCAACATTTTTTTTATTAGAAAATTGGAAAAATCCAATTTTCTTTTTGTTGGTCGACCCGGGATTCGAACCCGAAAGTCAAACACCCGGACCGCAAGACCACAGAGGCGAGTAATTAAAGTTCACAATACGAATGAGGAGATATTAGTTAATTAAAAATAAACATTGATGGGCTTATAATTAAAGACAGATATCATAATCATAATCACAATCATAATCATAATTATAGTAATTATTCTTTATAGGAAACAGAGTGGTTACATTGAGTTGTGACAAATATGTCATATAGACCATTTCCTTGTCATGTACTAATTTAAATCTACCATGTTATTTTAATCTATACTTATTAACTTAAAAATTTATAAGTGTCTTCACGCCCATATCCCCGAAGAGGTGGCAGAGTAACAATGCATAGGGCACCCACTAATAGCCGAAGATGTTAAGTTTCGATCGCCAACCGCGCCTATATACACGTAGGGCAATGCTGTTTAATTAAAAAAAAAAAGAAATTTTTTTAGCCCAACCCGGGATAGAACCCGTCACCCACACAATTTATAAGGTTCTTACTTCATTATTTAGGACATTCCCTAAACACATTAAAACTATAGCCTAAAACTAAGACTCATTACGAACAAACGTGATTTATTATTTCAGTTTTTTTCCTTAAAAAAAAATGTAAATTATTTCAAAGCTTAGTATAACCATATTATATCAGGATAGTTCAATAATGTACTGCAAATTACATGTCAAGCGCTAAGCTAAAAGATAATTATATAATACTAGCAGTTTCACGGAGCTTCGCTTGCGTAACTTGGCTTCTACTGCACCGATTTTGATAAAACAACGCCTATGTCACTCAGGGATAATGTAGCATTCTAAAGATGGAAAGACTTTTTGAAAACGGTCATGTAGTTTCGGAGCCTATTCATTTCAAACAAACAAAAAATAAAACCTTTCCTCTTTACAATATTAGTATAGACAAGTGTTCCTGAAATAGATTAAAATCTAAGACTGGATGACGTAAACAAGATTATAACATTTACTGAAATCATCGTGTCTTACTACAGAATCTGTGGTCTAGCGGTCTAGTCTTGACTTCTTGAGGTCTTGGGTTTGAATCTTAGACAATTAGAAAATGTACTCATATTCTCAACTTTCTAATAAATATAACGTTACTCGGGATTGGCGATAGGCTTGCCACATCTCACATTGCGGAACTTAATATCTTCAGCTGGTCATGAGTGAAGATACTTTACTTTACTACATGCTGACTTAACCGATCATATTGGAAAACAAATTTAGTGAAATTAAATTTCTCTTTTAAAATTGGCAAAATTCTTATCCCCATCTCTTGATAATCTACTCACCACGTAAAATTTTGTGATAAAATATTTGCAATAACCAAAATTTCATTGACAGTAAGATTGACTAAACTCGTTTTAGGTAGAGTAATGTGCAGCAACTTACCCCAGCAGGAATCCACCGCCTTACCCATTCCTGCCGCCATAATGATTCATGTACCAGTCTGGAGAGTAGGGTAGCCAGTAGACTTGCACAATAAACTTACATCCCGGCAGGACAGAGACGCACCTGTAATATATAAGGTGTTTAAAGGCCACGGCAGTCTATTACCATAACAAGGTTCCCTGTGTTTATTAGCTAACCTATCATATAAAAAATATGAACATTAAGTTTTTGACTAGGCAACGCCATGCAATATATGATGGCGCTTTTATACATACACATAAAGTCTAGATACACATACATACACAAGGTTAAGATAAAACTTTGAGTAACTTAAAAAGTGGTTGGTATAAAGGTAACTGATTAACTCTACATATTGGCCTTATACATTTCTTTTGTTTTATAAAGACTTCAAGGCCTACAACGCTGGATTAGCCAATAGGCCGGACTAGGCCATGGCTAACGAAATATGAAGCTACACACCAGATCAACGGGCGCGTAAATTTCGTAAGAAAGGAAGTAAAGATAAATCTTGCATATTCATATGATATTAGATATGTTGCGTACTAGCTGTTGCCCACGGCTTCACACGCATGGCGAAGAGAATTTTCGTTACTTGAAAATACCTCTGTCTACCGCATCGGAAACACTGGCGTAAAGATACTTACTTACTTTATGCTCTGAGTTTTGTGACACTTAATGCACGTTCACAACATCCTTAATTAAGAACGTCCGAAACTAGCTGGATGTAATTTATCTTCGTTAATGCAAAAGCGTACATGCCTTTGTAACTGCGACGATATTTGACTCTTGCTTTAAAAAATTCAGTGACATACAAATTTAATTTCAATTAAACTAAAACAGATTTTCATTTTACGGAACAATCTTTTTTAATGTATTGATGATTACATACATACATACATACATACATACATATCTTCACAAGTCTCTTACGGGGTAGGCAGAGAGTATCGAGTGCCAGACCTCACGATCCTGACAAACCTGTCTTGCTTCCTTCACATTCATTACCCTTTTCATACAAACACGCCGGTTTCGGAGACTCTTGACACCACCCTCGGATAATATCCGATTGATCTGATCGTGAAATGTCAGCCTTGGTCTCCCCGGGTACCTACACCTATCCACATTCGCATTGTATATCTGCTTTGTCAATCTTTCATCTATCATTCTTTCCACATGACCGAACCAGCGGAGCATGCCCTTTCGCATTTTAACACCAACACTTTCTTTCAATCCCACTCTTTCTCAGATCTCACTATTACGAAAGCAGTCAGATTGATGATTAATTATATAAACCTATATAGTGAATGACTAGATCACAAGCTTTGATATCAAGATTTTCCCTGTGTTGTTCCGGGCTTCTTTGCAGAATAGACCATCAGCCTTCCCGCACTAGGCAGTTTGTAAATAGCGAGCATGGGCTTGCCGCCATTAGCACAGTGACATTTGACTAAGTGGTAGAGTTTTGCGACTCTCCCGGACTGGTTCCAACGATTATCTATTCCTGCCGCCATAACGTCAGCGCTTGCCGCAGACGTGTTTTGGTTCGGAGGATAAGGTAGCCGGTAAAATTACTTTTGCTCGAGGCCTAACATTCCGGCCTAAGTTGTACAATGCACCATTACCTTTGGTGTCTCTAGGCGGCGTATTTCTTACCATCAGGAAATCCGTCTGTTTGTTAGCCAATATCATAAAAAAGCTAGTGCTAATCGAGTCTTTTACTATAGTTAGTGGATTATAACAGCCAAACTACTTCGTCAGCGTAAACAAGTTACTATTTTCTTACAGACTTTTATCTCTCAAATTAGCATATTATTGAACTCGGGGTTTCTAAATATATAGGATTACAGACATCTAACGCATAATCTGTCTAGGGCAGCTTAAGTACATCAAAAGCGATAACTTGTGTTCTATAACTTTTAAAATATAGCAAAAAAAAAAATAAGGTTCTCCACACAAAAGTTCACCGTCCTCTGAAAAATGTATGGACAACCAAATTTTTACTTGCAATTTTCTAAAAGTTGTTGCTTTTGATGTACTAAAGCTAAAAAAAAGTACTAAAGCTAGGAACCTATAACCTAGGAAGGTATATAGTAATCCTGTATGTATCTTAAATTTCATCAACATAGAACCAGGTGTGAAAATGTTATAACAGACAGACTGACTGACAAACAGGTCCGAGTTAATCCGGGTCCACTGAGTAGAATAGACTATCTGCCTCTCTGACAGTCAGCACTGGTTAAAGTATAGGTAATCACCAAAAAGTCCACTAGTGGTAGAGTGCTGCGCAGCTGCTTGAGGGGTAGGTATCTACCGCCTTGCCTATTCCTGCCACTCCGCTACCTAGCTATTAGCTATGCTATCTTCCGGCCTGGACGTTAGGGTAGCCTACTGCACATTACACCTTACGTCCCGGCCACAGAACAGCTACGAACTTGTAACATCTATGGTTTCTATAGGCCACGGTGATCTCTGGGAGGACAGTGTGCTTGTCTACTGACTTTTCACAACAAAACGTCAGGCTGACTTTCACATTAGAATAGATTATTAGTGAAGTCAGTTAAAACTAAGTTTATAGTGGTGTGGGGCAGATCGCTCGAATTGTCAATATCTGACCTGATCGTGCCGCCAAAGGGTCAGCGCTCGCCGTTGTCATGGCCCATGCTGTGTTGCACCGTGTAGTTTTTATATATAAATCGAGATTTTTCAGAACAAAATTAAACGCAGCGGTCCAAAGTGTAATGGGATGCCTACCTTATATGCAAAATGTGTTTCTTATATGTGTTAGTCTTTCTAAATTTGCATTCACGAATCTATATCACTGCATAGAATAAAACAAAGTCGTTTCCTCTTAGGCTTGCTTAGTTCATGTATTAAGAACTAATAAGAATTAATTCCATTCACAAAACTAGAACGAACTATACCGTAACCGTATGCTTAATCGTTCATTTAGTACATCTCGTTCGCAATGTCTCATCAAGAACGAAATCATAGACAGAGAACAGAATAAATACGAAGAATGAATTGTTTATCGCGCGCTGCCATTGGACACGGTACCTATTTAAAATGTGTCATGTTATCGAATGAGAATAACAAATTATGTCATTTTGACCTGTAATGTCATTGAACATAAATAATAGTTAATTAGTTTGATGAATATTAGAAATAATTTGATAAATATTGTAAATAAGTTGGTTGATATTTCAATTACAAGCTGTATATATTTTTTTAAAAACATTTATAATATAAAATAAATAAATAACAAAAATGGAAAAATACCAATCGTTGAAATTTTTTTGATTTTTAAATACGCTTTCTAAAAATGACACTACAAATAAATATAGATAAAACTTCGCATAATAATTTTAGAAAGACATTCCTAAGCCTGCAAAGTATAAAAGAAAATTAAAAATATAATTCATTTTAAGACCCACGTGAAAATCGTAAGACGTGACTTTTTCTTATGTACTACTGAACTAACAGTACTATAAGTCCGAACTAGTACATTCGAATAACTGAAGTAAAACGGAGCGATCCTTATTGTGACCAAGCAATGACAAGTCTATTTCCTCTTTGTATGCTTAAATCTTTAAAACTTAACAACGGATGCGGTGCGATTTTTTTATAGATAATATAAGGTCTATATGTATATTTCATAACCGTGCGAAGCCAGGACGGGCCGCTAGTAGGAATATAAAAATATATCGGATAAATTTCTGCTTATTTTTTTTTGTTGTGTTGGTCATTGTCAGGATGAGATTCTTATGAAGAGATGGGAAAATTGTAGAAAAACCTGCTTAATAAATACTTAATTCTATAAAGGCTGTTAATATCTGGCGATACGATGTTCGCTGGTTCGGATGTAAAATATAAAATTAAATATAGCTTTTTATTTACTTCTCTTTTTATTTAAGTACTCATTTTGTAAGGCTTCGATATAGATTTTCATCTCAATAGTTATAAGATAGATATTGTAGACAAAGCCCAGACCAAACAATTACACGATACAAAGGATAAAGCTTCAGTGCTGAGCACACTCGCTATTACTACATCCTATATAACCAGTATATACAGGCTGTTACAATAAACTCGTATATTCACCTAAATTCAAACAGAGGTGAACATAAATTTCAATGTGGGTCTAGTGCACGCACGATGCATTGTCCGTTGAATATCAATTTGTGAATGTGAACAAACACCACCCGCCGACACTCTGCCCAGAGCCTAATTAGAGGATGCAATCATATTACCTTTGGTGCTATTTCATGTCCTGTTTTACTTTCAACTTGAATTTAGTTCGTAATTAAGTTGATTTTATTATTAGCACAGAAATTTAGCAGCTACTTTCATACAGGGTAAATTTGAAAGGACCGGCCAAACTTTTAATTTAAGGGGCGGTAATGCTTTTAAATATGATTGCTAAATTGTATCATTTTCTTTTATAATTAATGTCAAATAGTCCGTAAAAATGATTCACTTGTAACAAGTTTCAAGTTGACAACAGTTGTCAAGGTATTTCGTACCTATTACGAGTTATGACGTCACGAGCTTGAGAATGCGACTGCGGTTAGTGGAAATCAGTTTTATGCTTTGTTTACGTTATAAATGGTTATATTTGCATGGGCATCTTGTATTTTTTTTTAATTTCTAGTTTTTTAAATGTGTGTTATATCCGATAACTACTGATAACCGAACCATTTCTAAAAATTTGGCTGATGATTTAAATGTAACCCTGTATATATTTTTTTGCAAAAAATAAATAAATATCTATCTCTATATAAATGTATTTGCTTTGCTTCTGGGTATTAACGATATTAATAGGTAAAAACACTGTAACAATTTTGGCCGGAGTCGCTCCTCTTACAGCGCGGGAGGAGGCCCGGTAAGGACCGGGCCGTAGCCGCGGAGCGAGATGGTGAATGCCAAGGCGACCCCATCTCGTTCCTAACCGGGCGGCGCGAAGGTTATAGTGTGGTTTTTAGTCGGTTCAAGTCCGAGATAACCCGTTGTTCTACCCCGAGAGCAGCGGATATCCGAGGGATTTTCCACACTTAAAAAAAAGGGATATTAATTATTTATTTATTTACATTACGTTTTTGGTGTGGAAATATCAATTACCCTTCAGATCGGGAAAAAACAGTGACAACTACTGACGTCATATCCATATAAAACAGGTGTATATAATCTAATAGTAGCAATCCAGACAAAACAGCACAAAACTCTATTTCCTACTCTTGATCACCGTGTTAGTGGCTAAATGGTGAATTTTATTTTAAAATTGAATTGTTGCTGGTTAGAGAATCAATAACTTTTACTTGTTAAAGTGGCCCAGGTTGACTGGTTACTGTTTTAATTTTATATCTAACAACTTAAAGTTTGAATAAAGTTTCATCAATTTTAAAATAGACATATCTTAGTTACGGCATTAGTGACATAACGAACCATAAATCGTCTTTAGTAGCGTAATGAAAATGCATAACAGTAAACAACTAAAATAAGTACCTTGACGCTCATACATCGGCAGAAATAGGTAGAGGTATCAGAGCGTTTAAGAATCTTCGAATATATTTATAAGTAAGTATCTTCACGCCCATATCCCTGAAGAGGTAGGCAGAGGCACAACCAGGGCACCCACGACTAGCCGAAGACACTAAGTCCCACAATGTGATAGGTGGCAAGCCTATCACCAACCGGGCACATTTTCAATCCCGACCAACATTTTTTTTAATTAGAAAATTGGAAAATTCCAATTTTTCTTTTTGTTGGCCGACCCGGGATTCAAACCCGAGACCTCATGCAGTCAAGTCCAACACCCGGACCGCTAGACCTATTTATTCCCATAATAATTGATGGCAGACCTATCGCCAAATGGACAATTATCTATCCGGAAATCTCAAGTTATCTCGGAAAGGTACTTACTTATCAAATCAATTCAAATTTATTTATTTCACGTACATCGATACAAAGATTCTTGTGACGCATTTATATAATTCTAAAACCTACCACCGGATCGGAACGCGGACACTCACTGAAAAGATCCGGCGAAAGAAACTCAACGGCCTTGTCTTTTTATCCAAGTCAAAAAAAAGTGAGGCGAGCGATTTCTCAATTCGGCCTGCATATTTTTGTATATTAATGAATGTACGATTGCTCTGAGGTTTCTGGACCGATTTACGTAATTCGTTATTTGTTTAATGCAGAATAGTTTCGGTCCCATAAAAATTAATTCAGGTAGTCCCAATAGTTTTTATTGTATGAGCATTTTTTACCTATTTTCACCTATCCCGATGTTTATTTTTATTAAATTAAATCATATTAGCAATAAACTCAAAAGTATTAAATAAAAATAGCTACGTTAATTAAAACAAACTTCAAAACTAAAAAGTGAAAATAATAAAGATTTAGTATTAGTTATAGACTACCTATTATTTAATTATGCCAAATATTCTGATATCTTATAATAACCCTTAACTTACAAATTAAATTAAATACATTTTTTAAATTTATTAAATGGTAAATTAATTTATTAATGTTAAGGAAGTTTATTGTAAAATAAATAATATCATGTGATAATTACATATTGCTAACGGAGCTCAAACATAATCTTTTGAAACCAATTTATTTTAATAAAAAACTGGAAGAAACAAATTTTGAGTTACTTGAACTGCTGCATTAATAAATAAAAAAGTAGTAATAACATGATTTTATAAACAACAAAAGTCAAAACATTTTGCTTTATTTCTAAAGCATTGTTGAAGTTTTTAAAACAAACTATAAACTAAGTAAAGAAACCTCATAAAATATACTATTGTTGGAAACGGCTGAGGATTGTATAAGCAGTGGTTGTATCACAGACTGGCTCGTTCTCCTAGATTCAATTTTAAAAATTTGTTCCTTTCACAGAATCGCATCCTGAATATAAATGTCGAAAGAGTTATATTAGAGTTGTTTGTAAATTATCTAAGAAGACTGGAATATTTTGCACTTTAAAAAGATTTATGCTTGTAACTTACAAATAAAAGACAAAGATATTATTTTTGGAAGAAACGAGAAAGATAAAAATGAATGAAATAAAATAAGGTTAATTTTCTATGTGAGCATACTGGTTGTCACTCTTTTATTATAAACGATGACGGCAGTGGTGAACACTAACGTTGATACAAAATTACCACCGTAGGTATCTACAGATGTGAAATTTTTACCATCAAATTATGCTTATTTGTTATTGTTTCTTAAGGGTAAGAATATGGCCATAGAACGGATACATACCTTTAACATGTATGTTGTCTAGTGACAACAGTCAGTCCTAAATTGTGATAGGTTTTTATCAGCCCTATCATTATCACTTATTAGATACCTACATATTCAATCATAGACAACGATGTTTGTTTTATAACGTCAGTGCTTGCCGTTGACGTATTCCAGTCCGGAGGATAGGGTAGAAGGTAAACTTACTTGTGCTTAAGGCCTACAATCCAGCCCACAGGTTGGTGCCTTACGCGTTGTGAATTTCTTACGATCAGAAAATTCGTCTGCTTGTGTCAATGCTATTTTGTTTTTTAATATTATAAAAAAGGAAAAACACATTTTCTTTCTGTTATCAGAATCGAACTTACCCCGAAATACCCGGGAGCGAACCTGGAACCTTATGAAGTCAAGCACACTACTAGGCTCCTAGATCACATCGGTGATTTTTCCTTAGAAAAAGATTTATTACTATACAAAAAATAAACATTCAGTAAATACTTATTTCTAGATAAATTACACAACTTATAACCCATACAACATATAATATATGTTTACAATTTTTTATAATGTATTAGACAAGCATACGGCTCTTCTTATGGTCAAAGATTACCGCGGCTTAAAGACACCACAGATGTTGTAGGTGCGTCGTTTTCTCCTGGTCAAAGAGTTAGGATAATGATGGAACTACAGATGCCAATACAGATTAAAAAGGCTGAATCTATCAGGTCTTTTAGAAAATAATTAAAAATATTATTTAAATACGCAGAATACAACTTAGAGTAATATCCGTAACATCGCGCTGTGCTTCTTTTTTTCTCTTCCTTTCTAGATTGTGCATTCCATATATGTATGTATAATATTATTATCATAATTTATTTAATTAATTTATTATTACTTTATTGGTAATATACGTATGATATATGTATTTTTGCAATTTTGTGCTTATTAATTGTAAATATATTAAATATAGTTTATTTAAAGTGTATGTTTATATAAAATAAAACATTATATTATTAGATTAACATAAGTTTCTTTTATGAAGCCCTATCTTAGTTTTAAAATTACTAAAATTGTCTCCTTCACCCTAAGGTTGTCTGGCAGAGATCGCTCTGAAGTGATAAGACCGCCTTTGTGCACCTAAGTTAAATCTTAATATATATAAATCTCGTGTCACAATGTTTGTCCTCAATGGACTCCTAAACAAATTAACCGATTATAATAAAATTCGCACACCATGTGCAGTGCGATCCAACTTGAGAGATAGGATAGTTTAAATCTCAATTTTATGATAAAAAAAAATTACCGTCCTAGCGAAGCGGGAACGGGCAGCTAGTATTATTATAAGTGTAAGAGTGTGTATTTTTTTGTAAATTTTGGTGCATAATAACGTGTTTTCATTCATTCATTCATTCATTCATAATAATGTTACTATTCAGGCTACACTTCTCTCCTTAACGTAACATAACTTGTTTTTATGGCGGTTGGAATAGGGAAGGTGCTTCAGGCAATTTTCTGCACAGCACTCTATCAGCAATAGTATCATTGGTATCTTCTATTCTTTAACTTTAACTCGCCTCTGAAAACATATCTAGCAAGATGTTCGTAGACTATTCTGCACACATGTGGAAATGATAAATTTGTAAGACGCAGATTTTTAAACTGTATAACAAAAGTAGTTCATCCAATTTGGGGGCGTATGACGTAGCTGTAGTTTATCGAAAATTTCATTTCTGTCACAAATAGGTTTGAGTGCGGTACGCGTACATCAGCGTACATAGAGACAACGGAAATTAAATGGAAACTATCCTCCATAGCTTGTCGTAGCTAGACACGCGGACATGCAAACTGATGTACTATCTATCACTCCAATACACCAAAACTTACAGTAAAAATATTGACTTCTAGCAGTTTCACGCAGCTTCGCCTGCGTAACTTGGCTTTTACTGCACCGATTTTGATGAAACGAAGCCTATGTTACTTAAGAATAATGTAGCATTCTAAAGGTGAAAGAATTTTTGAAATCGGTCCAGTAGTTTCGGAGACTATACATTTTAAACAAACAAAAAATCAAACATTTTACAATATTAGTATAAATAAATATCTTCACGGTCATATCCTCGAAGAGGTAGGCAAAATCTTAACGCTAACAAAACCATAATTCAGAGTCATCACGACTAGCCGAAGTCACTAAGTCTCTTAACGTGAAAGGTAGGAAGCCAACTGGGTGCATAACCAATCCCGAGCAGCAGTAATATTCTGAGAAAAATGTTCAATAAAAGTAAATTTTTCAAATATCTAAATAGCAGATAAATTGCTGACGGATTCTTGCAAGAGTGAGACGTGCTTATGTACGTTTACAGAGCCTTTACTATGAGTTAGTATAGATTACGTTCGATAAGTTACGTGTTGAAATCTATGACACTTTTGGTCTACAAATGTGTTTCTTTTAGTTACCGCTAGAGGCGCTGTTCGCAGTTTTCATACAAATAATTTAAAGAGACGGTAGCGAGTATAGTAAACTTGACAAGCCGTAAACTAATACTACTAGGTGGTTGAATTTCACAGCGACTCTCCCGGATTGGTACCACCGCCTTACCTATTCCTGCCGCCATAACGTCATGACGTGTTCCGGTTTGGAGAGTAGAATGGCCGGTAAACTTGCTTTGCTCCAGGCCTAACATCCCGACCTCAGGTTGGCAGCGCATCATTGCGGCCTTTGGTAACTCTGGGCGGCGTGAATTTCTTACCATCAGGAAATCCGTCGGCTCGTTTGCCTTACAATTTACAATATCAGAAAAAGACTGTGCTTCAAAATCGCTGTGCTCGCTATTTTCGTCTTCCGTGATGGGGGACAGGGCATCTGGTAGAATTGTACACGTGGTTTTAAGATATGGTTCCATCAATACAGTTAATAAAGCATTCACTTTGAAATTATAACCTACGTTTCAAAAACGAGTCAACAAAATCTTTTTGTATTTGGTTGTCATCGCATAAAAAATATCCAAAAAAAACATGTTGTCGAATTGAGAATTTGTTCTTTTTTTGAATCAATCAAAAAGAGCTGCGTACATATTTGCGATCCATACTAAAATATAAGCGAAGTCTGCCTGACTATTAAGCTTTCAGGGCTAAAATGATGTACCGATTTTTATAAAATTTTATTCGCATATTCTCAAACTTTCTATTTCAGATCTAGACTACTACTTCAAAAGTAAAATCACAAAATTCTATAATGGGTATGAATTTCTGTAAGTATTAAAATCGTACTCAAGTTAAAAATGATGTCCGAAGTAACTATTCTACAGAGACGAAGTCACCTATAAACAGCTAGTCTTCTATACTTAAAAAATAACATGTCCTTACTGATTCATCATCGCCGAGCGAAAACTGTTAAAGATACAGCCATGAAATTCGGTTAATTGGGTCGTTTTATTGAGTAGACACCTAATAAGGACGGAACTATGGAAGTTCTACTCCTAAGGGGGTGAAAAAGGTTTTTTTAATGATATAGGATACCAAACAAGTAGAAGGATTCCCTGATGGTAAGAAATTCACGCCGCCTAGAAACACCAAAGATGGTAATCGTGCGTTGCCAACCTGAGGTCGGGATGTTAGGCCTCGAGTAAAAGTAAGTTTATCGGCTACCTTACTCACTGAATTGGAGCATGTCATGACGTTATGGCGGCAGAAACAGGTAAGGCCAATACAAATCCGGGGGAGTCGCTGCGAAACTCTACCACCTAGTCAGATGTCACGGTGCTAGTGACGGTTCGCCTATGCTAGCCTTTTACGTGCTGCCTGGCATGAAGGCAGATGGTCTATTCTGCAAAGGAGCCCGGACCAACACGCAGTTGAAATTTTTTATGGAAGACCGTCATTTTTTAATTTAGAAACATGACACTTTATTTTTGGGCTACTTATTTAAAATAACTAGATAAGTATTTAGGCGTTTCTGGAAATTCTACCCATAAGGGAGCGAAATAGGGGTTTAAATTTTATATAAAAGACCATATTAATAAACTCTTGAGTATAATAAATAAATACGTTTAAGGGCAGGAATAATTAATTATACAGATTTTAATTCAACTTTAGTTCATTAAACATATTAACACGCTAGCAAAGCCGCGGGTGTCAGATAGTAATAATATATAAATACAGAGAGGGACATAAAACTTATATTACTCGTCCTTAAGAATACCTTATAGCTATGCCTTAAGAAAAGGTATTACAAAAGTATAATAATTATATCATATTTTATTATTTATTCTTTTTTATTTATTTTACTTTCTTTTTATTTATATACTTTTGTACTATTATACATTTATACTATCTCAAGTTTGCAAAAGTAAGTTTTAATGAACATACATTATTTCACGTACAAGTCACAAGAGTCAAATGTCATACACATAAAGTAAAGCACGCTCTTACATTAAGAGAGACAAATTACATTTAGCTTGTTTTCGGACCATGTTAATTAAGGACGGTATGAACTTGAAGCTATTTTCAAAGCAACGTAAAGGCTTTTAACCGATATTATAAAAGGAAGAGGTTATATATTCAACGCGTATATTTTTTTGTGTATGTTAAAAACATGTTTCTTTTTCCGAATCTTCTCAATATGACCGCGATTCTGATCCCATTTAAAAATGTCTGTATAAAATTTGTGAGATAAAAATGTCAACGCTCACAAAGTAAGTACCACTTGTGTGGTCCACGTGAATAAATAATTATCATAATTTTATGTTACAAAATATATACCAAACTATTCAAACGTGAAAAAATATATGTTAAAATTGTGCATAAACAAATGTATCTAATATAAAAATAAATGAATATGTCAGGAAAAATTACAGTAGTCTTATTTATTTTATTAGAACAGTAGTCACTTGTTCATCATGTTTCAGGTAACGCACAGGCGGGCGGCTTTGATAGTAAGATACAACTATATACACCAAAGACGCTACAAGTTCTTTGCTATCATGTGTTCGGTATCTTTGGCCAAGAGTGCAAGTTTGTGAACCTACCTTTTAAGACACTGGAGCAAATAAGTTGCTGCCTATGGCTGTAACACATAGTATATGACATCTTTAAAGTTGTTATTCTTCGGTACCTACCGAAATTGAAAGACCGACTCGTTCGTCGAGAGGTTAGCGTACTAACCTTATGCCGGTAATCAACCACGAGGCTCGGGTTCAACTCCTAAACCTAAAGAGAGTAATAATGTGTAAAATAAACATATAGATGCCTACGGTTCTGGGTATCTCCCTGTTCCTATCATACCGGATCTTAACAGTGTCTTCAGCTAGTCGTTTGTGCCCTGGTTGCACCTCGGCTACCTCGTCTGGGATGTGGGCGTGAAGATACTACATATTTATATACATATTCCCAAAGGAATAGACGGAAGCACAACCAGGTCACTCACGATAAGCCGCAAACTCTAAGTCTCACAATGTGATAGGTAGCCTATCACATTAGTAGAGTAGGTAGGTAGTCTATCGCCAACCAGGCACATTTCAGAGTTATTTTTATTAGAAAATTGATAATACACAACTTTATTTTGTTTGAGTTCGATTCGGGGTCGAATCCGGAACCTCAAGAAGTCCGACGCCGGATCGCTAGGCCACAGAGGCGTACTCTTTAAGTCTCACAATGTGATAAGTCTATCGAAAACCAGGCACATTTCAAAGTTATTTTTATTAGAAAATTTTGAATAACCATATTTCTTTTCTTGTCCGACCGCGACCTGGCATCGAACCCGGGACCTCAAGAAGTCCGACTCCGAATCGCGACCACAGAAGCGTACCCTTTTTTATGTGTACATGCCATTACTTAATGACGTAAAATGCTCTCATAATTTTGTGAATCCTAATTGAAGAAAACGTATTTTAATAAACATTACAAAGAAATGCGTCGACTTAGAACGTTGGCGAGTAACTTACAAATTTCTTCGTCTGAATAACTCGCTTAAATTAAGGTCAAACATGATAAGGACCGGATGAAGCTTCCAGATCTTTATCCTACTTAGTCTTGCTAAATAGTATTAAGTTTTAGTCTTTGAGCAATTTACAACTGTTGTTAAGAAGATTTTCTTTGTCTTAATGACTTCAATATTCTTTGACAACTGCAACTATGTTTTAACGTAATCTAACTAAAACTTATTATTGATTGAAATAACTGCATAAAGATTTTTATAGCACAAGACAGATTATGACGAAAACCAACAAGACCTATCTATGGTCTACTCTTTCTGATATTGGGGGGGCACAAAAGCAGACGGTACGAAATTCATGCCGCCTAGAGGCACCAGCGATGGTAATGGGTCGTTGCCCACCTGAGGCCATGATGTTGGGTCTCAAGTAAGAGTATGTTTTTTAGTTATAGTTCTACATAATCCTTCGAACCGGAACACTTCTACAGAAAGCTGACTTTATGGCGGCAGGAATAGGTAAGGTAAATACCAATTCGGATGAGTCGCTGCGAAACTACCATCTAGACAGATGTGACGGTGTTAGCGAGGGTGAGTTTATTGAGTTTATGCTCGCCTTTTACGAACTGCCTGTCAGGAAGGCAGGTGATCTTTTCTGCAAAGATCCCAAGGAGCCCGAAACATCACTGCTGGTAGTTTTGTTAATCAACTAGTCCAGGAAAGGATCCACCGCCTTACATATTGAGTTAAGACACTATCGTACTACGGTCTGAAAGCTAGGGTTGCCAGTAGACCTGTACGATAGATTTTGCAATTCGGGCTCATGACGAATATTATGCACCTGTAAGATCTATTGTGTCTAAAACCCGCGGTTCTCTTACCATCAAGTGAGGCTTTTGCTTGTCAACTGATCTTTTGCATAACAGCACACAGCTCTTCTTTAGCTGGTAAGTTACAACTGTAGCGTAAAGACACCATTGACATTACAGGTGCGTCGCTTTGCTATGGCCAATAAGTTAGGAGTAATATGCAAGTCTAGCAGCTACCCTAAACTGCAGACCGGGTCATGACACTGCAATTATGGCGGTAGGAATAAGTAGAACAATGGATCCCTACCCGGGCATCTAGCTACTACTCTACCACTCATGGTCTTTGCTGGAAATTATCCTGTCGAAACAATCCCGTTTCTTATGGGCTGCTAGGTAAAGAAGCAGATAGTTTCATCTAGATCCAGACCAGTAAAGGACAAAGCGGAAAGTTATGCAAGTAAATTATTTCTGTAACAATATTAACCGTGTCATTAGTAAAATTGGAGTAAATTACTCTAAGATTAAACTTTGTATTATGGTCTCTATTACAATATGATTTAGACTATAATATCAAATTAATTTTACTCCTAAGTACATAAGTTCATGTCTATAACTAACACGGAAAATGTTTAAATAATTAAAAATAAACTTTTGTTGTGTAATTAACCCGAAAGGAACCCGTTAGAATGTAAAAAAATATCTTCACGCCCATATCCCATGAGATAGGCAGAGGTACCTACAATCAGGGCACAGACGACTAGCCGAAGACACTAAGTCCTACAATGTGATAGGTGGCTAGCCTATCGCCAACCAGGCACATATCTAACCCCGAGCAACGTTTTCTTTATTAGATTTTGGAAATTTAGAAAAACCTGATTTTCTATTTGTTGCCCTACCCGGGACCTCATGCAGTCAAGTCCAACAACTGAACCACTAGACCACAGAGGCGATATAAGATATAAGAATGTAAAACAGTGTTTATTTTATCACGACTTATGCAACGAATAGAAAAGGGATTTTTATGTATTTTGGTAAGTAACACGTTTTTCTAGAAATCACATTAACGTTATTAAGTTGGTAAGGTAATTATTAAAGGTAATATGATTGCATCCTCTAATTAGGCTCTGGGCAGAGTGTCGGCGGGTGGTGTTTGTTCACATTCACAAATTGATATTCAACGGACAATGCATCGTGCGTGCACTAGACCCACAATGAAATTTATGTTCACCTCTGTTTGAATTTAGCTGAATATACGAGTTTATTGTAACACCCTGTATATACTGGTTATATAGGGTGTAGTAATAGCGAGTGCGCTCAGCACTGAAGCTTTATCCTTTGTATCGTGTAATTGTTTGGTCTGGGCTTTGTCTACAACATCTATCTTCTAACTATTGAGATGAAAATCTAAACAATATACCCGCAATATGAATACATAAATAACCAAAACAGTAAAGGAAGGGTTAGGCTTGATATATTCTATTTATGATTGCAAAGCTTTGGTAATAAGAGAAATTTGTTGCAAATAATATGTATAACACATTGCAATGCACCCCGATAATAATCCCAAAATGCACCCCAAAGAGAAAACCTTGTTTTGTATACAAAAAATGAACGTTAAATTGTTCAGCTTCTGTTTGCAAAACAGCATGGAATACTATGACGATGGCGAGCGCTGACGCTTTGGCAGCAGGAATAGATTAGATATTGGTAATTCGACCGTTTTGTTGCCCAGCAATCTAAACCTGGATTTGACTGACTTCAGTAGAAATCATAAATTAATCATATATTATCATATATTTTTAATGTAAAATCTGCGTTTCTGTTTGTCAGTCTCTCTGTCTATTACTTTTCAACGCCTAGACCGAATGTTAATGAAATTAAATAGATCTAGTTAAAACCCCGAGTTCAATAACAGGCTATTTTTTTTCTTACTCAACCTGAAAAAAAAACTAAAATGAAGGATAAAAGTTTATACGAAAATCGTAATGACTTTGCGTTGACGAATATATTAGTTTGTTATAATGAGACAGGGCATGCTGCGTTGATTCGGACATGTAGAAAGAATGATATACTCATATGAAAGATTGACAAAACAGATATACAAAGCGAATGCGGATGGATGTACGTACTCGGGGAGACCTAGGTTGACATTCCACGATCAGATCACTCGGATATCATCCGAACGTGGTGTCAAGAGTCTCCGAAACTAAAAAAAAAGAGTAGAGAATGTGAAGGAATGTGATGTTTGCATATAAAAAAAATTTGACGAATTGAAATTTGTTTTGTTGTAATAGAAATTAAATTTGTATGTCACTGAGTTTTAACGTAAGAGTCAAATGTCATCGCAATTATAAGAGCATGTACATATTTATTTGAATTAACAGAATATCTTAATGTCCATATCCCCGAAGAGGTAAGACATAACCAGGGCACCCATGGCTAGTTCAAGAAGCTGAATCCTTCAATATCCCAAGCCTATCGACAACCAGGCACACATCCAATCCCGAGCAACACTATTTTTTTAATCAAAATGATTAAAACTATTCAGCTAGTTTTGAACATTTTTGGTTGTATACGTGCATTAACTGTTACAATGTTTAGACTATAAATTAAGTATATTTACGACCATATCCACGATAAACTAAGCATAAAAAACAGGTAAAGAAAATTAATAATAAAACCAACTATTACAAACCAAAATCAAGTTGGAAGTAAAACTGGACATGAAATAGCACCAAAGGTAATATGATTGCATCCTTTAATTAGGCTCTGGGCAGAGTGTCGGTGGGTGTTGTTTGTTCACATTCACAAATTGATATTCAACGGACAATGCATCGTGCGTGTACTAGACCCACATTAAAATTTATGTTCACCTCTGTTTGAATTTAGCTGAATATACAAGTTTATTGTAACACCCTGTATATACTAGTTATATAGAGTGTAGTAATAGCGAGTGCACTCAGCACTGGAACTTATCCTTATATAGGGTGTAATAATATAGTGAGAGTTCAAAGCTACAGCTTATCCATTGTATGGAATGATTGTTTGGTCTGGGCTTTGTTTAATAATCTACCTACCTATCTCATAGAATATCGTGGTGAATATGTTTAGAATTAGTTTGCCTGGTTTTAGAACTGACCGGTCTTAAATCTGAACATTGTTATAGTTAGAACATGATAGTTTTAAATATAACTACTGCAAAAGCGAGTTTCAAATAAGGTGAGCCCCATACAGCGAAAAATTTACAATTGTAGGTATGTTACACTTCTATGGGCAGTTAAATAAAAAACCCTTTAAATAATAATCTAAACCCTTTTTATATTTATATCTATTATATTACAAAGAATATAATAATGTAGTTTAATTGAAATATTACTTAAAATAATTGGTTAAAAAAAGTTTTTGCTCGGGAAAAAGAAAAGAAAGAAAGAAGCAGTAGGTAAGTTACTTTTAAAAAAAGATCCCGAAGAGCAGAATGTTACTTATCTACAGGTAAATGATAATAATATGTTTGTCTGAAAACCATGATATTATTATTGTTACAACTAATACTTATTTATATTTTTTTGGATTAAAAAAGTTAGAAGATCACTACGTGGAACAGAAAACAATAGTAAACAAGACCTTGGCTAGTAAAAGAAATCAAATCCTTTTTTTTGGCTCCAGGTTTTCTTTTCACTGCGATAATTAATGTATGATTAATTAATATTAAGACTAAATTCACTACGATTAAAAATGTAATGGGATATTATAAAACGCGTATATCAAAAATGTGTTAGTTAAATAAGATATGAGGAAGTATACTTAACAGCAGTATTAGTAGTTATGTACAACTACGAGTAAGTTAAAGCAATTAAAAAAATTTACTTTTTGCCAAATTATTGTGAAAACACACAATATTAAAGAGAACCATTTTTGACGATAATTATGTATTACATTAACCACAAAAAACTAGAGCATTTTCACGCACATAATATACACGAAAAGGTAGCAGGGGCAAAACCAGGGTACCCATGACTAGCCGAAGACACTAAGTCCCGCACTATGATAGGTGGCAAGTCTATCGCCACATCCCGGATAGTGCTATTTTTATTAGAAATTTGAAAATATTCATTTTCTAATTTTTTTATGGCCCTAACCGGGGATTGAACCCGGGACTTCAAAAAGTCAAATCTGATGCCGGACCGCTAGACCACAGACCACAGAGACGATAAAATGTATCATATAAAATAAATAATTAATATACTAACATAAAAGTGATTATGTAATACATTTACATAGTATTAACACCCCTTGAATTCAAGCTTTTTAGGCAATTAAATCTTTATTAGCTGCAGTTTTTACTTACCACCAGGAGAGCTAACAGCTAGTTCTCTATCATAAGCTTACAGCTCGCATTTTGTCATCTACGTCGTAAAAAATAAAGCATACTTTATCCGACGGAATTAAATATAAAATTTTCAAAGTTTGGAGTTATAATCCCCGTTTCTAAGCTGTAACAAGTTTCTTATACTCGACCTCGTTAGTTCATTTCCTGAAAGCATTTAGCTTAAGCACTGGACCTGCGAATGTACCAAATTAAACTGTGTTTCATAAAATGTTTCATTTTAAGGAGGTGTTAAGTTAATCTTACATCTATTCAAGTTGTTATTCTCTAAAACATATTATATGCAATTGCAAAAGATGATTTATAGCCAATGCTAATACAGTTGAGCTGATCTGAGAATGACATTTAAAGATAATAGACGTAACCCTTTTTTTTCGGCGGAAATCCAACATGGATACCCGCCACTTTCGGGGGAAGTGGCGGATTATGTTAGACTCCTACTACTACTTGTACTAGCTGCGGGAACGCTTTCGCACACATCCACAGCCCCAGCGGCGCCAGATCATTTGATCTCCATCGGGCAGCCCCTCTTAACAGGCGGCCGCATATTGTCTGCACGGTGCACGGAGAAAGAGCGTGCACCACTTCGGGGGTTCCAGTAGCAACAGGCACCCCCGTACCTACCGCAACCCCGTCTCGACCGGGCGGGCTAGATGGAGCTGCCAACCCACGCCGACTTAAGGGCCCACCACCCTGTGTGCGCTCCTTTGGACAGAGAGGGGTACTGAGAAGCGCCCTTCCTGGTCCGAATTAGGTTCACCGGGGCCCCAGCTCGATCCCAGTTACTCGCCCCTTGGGGTGATAGTAGACGTAACCATGGAATGCCTACTGGTAAACCTTTCGAATTTGGACTCTTGAGATTCGTCTTAATTAGGTCTGTTCATATGTTCTGGAGACGAGGACTTAAAGAAGTGGGGGTGGCTTATGGGTCATAGTTTAAAAGCGACGGTGTTTTGTAATCTTTTCAGTTTATCTAAACTGCGGCAACATGACTTTTGAAGGGATGGAACGTTTGTCGTAGGGTAGATCGATTTTTTTTTAATTTTGCAATGTTAAATAATGATTTAATATCAATCACGTAAAAGTAAAGTAATAATTAATAAAAATCTAATAGAATATATTACATTTAGAATCGCCTCTGTGGTCTAGCGGTTCAGTTGTTGGACTTGACTGTTGACATGAGGTCCCGGGTTCAAATCTCGGGTCGGGCAACAACTGAACCGCTAGACCACAGAGGCGAGATGTAACGTACTTGTAGATAAAAAAAAATTCTTGATGACGTAAGCTTTTAAACAATGAACTATCATGAAAAACCGCCCATTACTAACGGCCTAATTTGTCATATACTTAAGTATGCTTAAAATAATAATTACAACCCTACATAAAATTAGGCAAATTATTTTCATAAAAGTATTTAAACACTATATTTAGTTTTGTTTAGTTTTATTTTAATTTTTGATGGTATTTTGTACTATTGTTATATTTTCATACACGGAAAATGTTTATTTTTTGACATATCTCAAGTGTAGCTTTCTCTGAAGTAAAGTAAGATTTGACTTTGACTATTCATACACCGGCTAAAATGCAAGACACAGATACGTCAAGGCTGTTACGAAACTCTTTTTATTGGGGGTAGATTTTTACTTTTTAAAAATCTACTACTTTAAAAATTCAGTGTGATGAACATGAACCAAAAACATTTATAGAAGCCATACCAAAAGTACAGTTTACTATTTAAATGAAAGGTTAACCAATGTTGACATAGTCATCCGTTTTAGTTACGCTAATTTGAATAATTGATTTTGGTTGCCTAATTCGGTATCACTGAATGTGTCATGTGTTTAATAAGCAGTTTATTTCTTCCTACGGAAAAAGAGGAACGTTATAAATGTTGGTTGGTGATTTATTTAAATTTTAGCGTTACATTTTTTAAGTGAAAATTTCCTTAGTGGCGTTGCGTACTTTTTTTGGAATGTGTAAAATCTTTTAAACACGCGTCAGATCGTCAGAACGGAAGATGGCGCACTGCACATGCGTGAATAAGATGGCGCGAGATCTAAAATAAAACGAAGATTCATTGCTGTTTTTGTGTTGCTTAGATATTTCCGAAGAGTATAGGATGCGCAAAGGATAATACGCCACAATATACCTACCATTACTTTCTCACAAGACAACAGTATAATAGATACGTATGATATCAACAGACATTGCTTTACTTGTTCCATCTTGAAAATAAGCTTTATGTATAGACGAGCAATGTTCGTTGTGCAGATAATATAACGATGCTCCTAGCCGTCACATAGTCTTAGTTTAGTGAGTTTTTGTCAAGCCAAATGCAGGTTATCAATATGAAAATAATATTAGTGCATAATTGATAGTACTTTCATACTGATAATTAAAACAATTCGTTCAAAATTATTCCCTAACTATTCCAAATATTAAAAAATGCACAACGTTAATATTCAAGTTTTCACTTCTGCCGGACTACCGGAGTGTAACCTGTCTTTTTTTGGTCCAAATGTAAGTTATGCCAAAATCATGTTTTATGTACTCTCTGATCTGGTTCTTAGCATGACTTCATGAGGTCTTAGATTTTATACTTGGGCAGCCAAAAGGAATTGTGTTTTCTCAATTTCTTCTTAGTGTAAAATAACTTTGCCCGGAATTGGATATGTACCCGGTTGGCGATAAGCTTTTCAGCTATTTAATTATTATGGACAGTTTATTGTCCACATTGCGGAATTTAGTTAGTGTCCTCGGCTAGTCGTAGGTGCCGCAGGCAGAGGCGCAAGGCCTCTGCCTGCCTCTACTTGGATATGGGCGTGAAGATACCTTTTAAGGATAAGATTTTCTTACTTTTTGTAAACCACTAGGTACCATATGTGTCAGTGAATTTTTTACTTAAGATTTATTACGCATGTTTAGATTTAGATTCAACTTATCAATTATCTACACTTTATGTAATATATTATGTAAACGTTTTCATTTAGGATGCTGATGTTGAACGTTGAAGGATGATGAACGTTTATGCTACAGGTAAAGACACACATATACTCTTCAAGTTTATACATCCCTATTTCAGGAGTTAAAAACAGATACAAAACTATAACATTTCGTGTCATTTAAATAATGTGAAACTTGCCTTAAAACTTTCCAAACAGCTACCGTTTTTGCAGGTTGAGTATTCGTTAACTGAGGTAAAGAGCTGAATGTTAACTCTGAATGGCAAGATTCTAACAACATTCACATGAAACTACTCTTGAGCCACGTTTAAATGTATATGTAAAAAGCTATTTAAATGAATGTTAATTAGTTACAAAGTTTTGTGTTTGGATTTGAAATACTAATTTCTTTGTTTTTTGTTGAAAGACCTTTTTTGGATTTTATTTAAATAATTAAATAAATTCCTTTAATGTTTTACTTATCTTTTCGTAATGGAATTTGATGAAATAGCTTTATTTAAATTATAAGGTTTCTGAATTACACTGATTTACATTTTTTATTTTTTACCTTTACCCACATACATACCACACTTAACTCTACAATAGCGGAAACCTTACCATAGCTATTTAATAACCATTTTTTTATAAACCTTTTGTGTAATTAATTAACTACTACGTACAAGGTGTAGTTATTCTTTTTTTATAATTTATTAAACGTTTTTTCTTTTCCGTAATTAATCAATTTTTCCCGTTATAACATAAAAAAGAAGAACAAGTATCTACACATCCACATCCCCGAAGAGGTAGGAAGAGGCACAACCATGGCACCCACGACTAGTCGAAGACACTAAGTCCCACAATGTGATAGGTATCAAGTCTATCGCCAACCCGGCACATTTCCAATACCGAACAACTTTTTTTTAAATAGAAAATTGGAATAATCCAATTTCCTTTTTGCTGCCCGACCCGGGATTCAAACCCGGGACTTCAAGCAGTCAAGTCCAACAACTGAACCGCTAGATCATAGAGGTGATTTTTTTCTATAATTTGCTAAAACATTTTTCTATTCCGTAATTTGTCAATTTTTTCCGTTATAGCATACAATCCAAATATGAAATTATTGAATTCAGAATAACATAAAATGTGTTTCGACGACTTTGAATTCTAATAAGATAATGACAATGAAAGCAAAAAGTGATGATAATATGTTGACAAAAGTCACAATATCAAATGTGTAAAAAAAAATCATTATAATTCTAAACTTTATTATACTGAAATCTCGTAATATAACAGCAAAGTAAAAAGTTTTGGACTCAGTGATGTCTTTTATCGGACATATTTTCATTTTAGTTGTTAATATATTTGGCGTGCAGTACGCGTACTAGAGTGAGAGCTAGCGACGCCCAGGCTTTCGTTATTTTATAAAAGTTGAAAATTCTTCTATATATGTCCCATATACAGGTAGGTATAAGCAAACTCAGCATAAATTGACTGGAGGTTGTGGAAACATTATTCGTTTTTTTTATGTCATAGGAATGCAAACAAGCAACAACAACAAGCAACATTTTTATTAGTAGGTAAATTGACACTAAAGTTGCACGTCTCTTAATACAGTTTTTTAATAAATGACATTTGTAAACAAAACCAGAAATTAAAAAAAAAACAGTTGACTGTTATACAGAACATAAATAGTTATACATGACTAATTAAAAAAAAAGTTACTTTCATAGATCAGATAAGATCAGTGTTTGTTACAAACACACCAGGTTATGACATTGAAAGGCAAACAAGCAGACGTATTTCCTGATGGTAAGAAATTCACGCCGCCTAGAGACACCAAAGATGGTAATGGTGCGTTGCCAACCTGAGGTCAGGATGTTAGGCCTCGAGCAAAAGTTAGGGCGAGTCGCTGCGAAACTCTACCACCTAGTCAGATGTCAAGGCGTTAGTGATGATAAGCCTATGCTTGCCTTTTACGAGCTGCCTGTCAAGAAAGGCAGATGGTCTATTCTGCAAAGGAGCCCGGACCAACAACATATATAAAAGTCAGATTATAAACTATGACAAAAGAAGATTTATAAATAATTTGACTGTTAGGGTGTCTGAAAAAGGGTTGTTACCATCCTAAGTGTCCGCCAATAGACGAAGTGGTTTCTAATATGATTGTAAGTTGAAATATAGGAAAACTATACTTAGTTTTATACTATCACAAATTTGACACACAACTTTATTAACTTTTACTATCTGTTATCTGCCAAAGCCACCGCAACCCAGGTTGTATAGGCTAGGTTTGCATTCCTGTATAGGTACCTGTGTGTGTATACCATTCCTGTATAGGTATATACCTATATAGAAGAATTTTTGGCTTTTATAATATAACGAAGGCCTGGGGGACTGGGCAGGCTTTTATAATTCTCTCTGTGGTCTACCGGTTCAGATGTTGGACTTAACTGCATGAGGTCCCGGGTTCGAATCACGGGTCAGGCAACCAAAAAGAAACATGGGTTTTTCCAATTTTCTAATAAAAATGTTGGTCGGGATTGGAAACATAAAATGTGTTCGGTTAGTCATAAGTGTTCATAAAACGTGCTCGGTTAGCGATAGGCTTGTCACCTATCACATTGTGGGACTTAGTGTCTTTGGCTAGATGTGGGTGACCTGGTTATGCCTCTGCTTACCTCTTAGGGGATATGGGCGTGAAGATGCTGCTTAATATAACGCAGGTCCGGGCGTCGCGGGCTCTTAGACTATACAGAGAGCCAACGGAAATTGAATGCGAATTATCCTCCATAGCGACAGCGTGGACGTGCAGACTGACGTACTGCCTATCATTCCGATACACAAAGACATCCATCTCGCGGCTGTTGCAACCTCTGACATATTTCAATTACTTTGAATTGATATTCGAGTACAAACAGTGAGATCAATAACCCTTACTAGAAATAACTTTTGGGGTTCATAGATCTAGATCGAATTTATTTTGAATTGCTTGCTAATATAGTATAAGGAATAACTAATCTGTAAATCTTTTCCCCGTGTTGGTCCGGGCTCCTTTGTAGAGTAGACCACCTGCCTTCCTTGCCAGGCAGCTCGTAAAAGGCGAGCATAGGCTCACCGTCACTAACACCGTGACACTTGACTAGGTGGTAGAGCTTAGGAGCGACTCGCCCGGATTGGTACCACCGCCTTACCTGTTCCTGCCGCCATAACGTCACGACGTGTTCCGGTTCGGAGGGTAAGGTAGCCGGTAAACTTACTTTTGCTCGAGGCCTAACATCCCGGAGTCAGGTTGGCAACGCACCATTACCACCTTTGGTGTCTCCAGGTGGCGTGAATTTCTAAACATCAGGAAATCCGTCTGCATGTTTGCCTTCCAATATCATAAAAAAAAAACTGTAGACTTTTCCATGTGTTTACTTACGACCTTGTACGCGTGTAATAGATTTTCACATAAATTTTCAGCCCCATTATAATATTTTGGAATGATTTTAGGTTTGGTTAGTATATACGTATATCTATCTGTTTTTGTCTCTCTATCTGTTACAGACATTATTGTAGTCTTTATTTCAATGTGATATGGACTACAACTTAACTTTACTCTTACTTTGCGACTTCGCCTTTTACTACATCTATCTATAAATGCGTATAGTTACAACAAAATTTAATGTTAGGTATTAATGATTTATTCTAAGTATAACTATTCCTAGTATTATCATGGTTTTGAGAACAGTTTATTTTTGTTTGTGATACCGTTAGAATTTACATAAAAAATTAACGAACATAATATGAATTACGAGGGTAAATATAACACGAAAAAATTAAAAACCGAAGATTTGAAAAGTTGCTTTAGAATTTCATGTCCTTTTTTTATAATTATGAATTCTTTAAGTATATTCAAGGCTTTTGAAGACTTTCGTATATAACAATATTATATGCGAAGATCTCCTATCTACATAATGTTTGAGTATATGATACGTTTTAGCACTTGATGAACTGCTAATTTAAAGGTAAAATTTACATGAAGGCGTACTAGTGTGGACATAGCCAATCACTAGTATGTAATAGTGACAGGTTATTTATAGATAAATTTAGAGCTGAAAATTACCTACTTATAATACGATTCTTATCAAAACTCGTAAAACATTCTTGGTGGATGAAAAAATTCGTCCGAGTTTATGTTGCACCTTCGTTATAATTAGTAACAGTTTAAGCACAAATAAATTAAAGGTGCATTTTACAAAATACGGATTAAAAGCTAAAGTACCAGATCAACCTTTAAGGAAACTTATAATACGTATTTATAAAAATACAACCTTTGACCTTAAGCACAAAAACTAATATTGGATTATATTCGAGAAAATATGTTAGGAAATAATTGATTTAGATTGTGATGGCTTCCTACTTTATTAGTTATATAACAACTAGTCTATCCGCTAATAGGCATCTTGATAAAGTTTGTACCCAACCACGTAAGTTTTCCAAAGCCACGTACCAAACTGGGGAAAGATTTCCAAACTATCAAGAACTTACGGTAATCCCTTTAACTTCATTGTTACCGACATCATTTTGTTTAGATACAAATATTTTTTTATGATAGAATTCATCGGTTACTTTTTTAACATAAGCTAAAGAACATTATAGAATACTAAGCCCCAGTTTCCGAAACGCCAATCCATTTTAATGTACAATTTATCTTTTTGTAACAGATGTTTGACATGTGTTTGATTTGAAATTCTGAGTTTGTTTTCGGAAACTGGAGGTGTGTATAGTTAGTAAATGTGTTAACGTAATAGACGAACAGACAGACAGACGTCAGAAACATAATATTACTGGCTTTTGATTATTGTTGTAGCTGGTTTTGTCATGTTCCAATCCGGAGGTAGCATACACAGTAGAGCTGACGTTCCAGCCACAGGACTAAGGACTTCAACGCATCAATAACGTCTATGGTGTCTATAAGCCATATCTCTTACATAAAAATAACCATTTACTGGTGACTTCGTCCGCAAAGAATAGTAAATAGAAAAAAAATGATGATTTTCATACAACCCCCATAAGATAGCAACACAACATTATTTAACATCTATGGTGTCTTTTAAGCTCGGTTCCTATAATAAACGATACGTAATCCGTTGGTACAACCATTGGTAGCTTAGATACAAACGGAGCGTTACTCATATTTACACGAAATGTTAAAAGTTAGCAATCAGTAACTGACGACCGTAGTTAGATTTCCTACTATGAGTCTAAAAGACTACCTTTTGTAAGCGAAAATACTCGTTTCTTAAATACAGAAACTGGGAATAATGCCCGGTTCCTATAATCAACGAAACGTAATCCGTAAGTATAACCATTGGTAGTTTGCCTGAAAGTGATAAAGCGTTGCTCGTAGTTACACAAAAAGTTTTGAGTTAACAGTCAATAATGAGTGACCGTAGTTAGATTTTTTACTATTCGTCTAAAAAACTACCTTTCGTAAACACCGACTCGTTTCTTAAATACAGGAACCGGGAATAAGTGATTATTTTGCCAAGCCACCACTTTTTTCATATCATAACAAAAAAAATACATTCATTAAATATTACAGGCGATAGGAAATTAATTAGCCTACCTCTGATTGATCATAAAAATGTTAAATAAAAATAACAAAGGCGATTAGGTACGACAAGAATAAGTGGGTCTTCATCCTTTCAATCACGCAAGAAATTGAAGGTTTTCTCTTATCCCTGATATTACAAAGCAAAATAAATGTTAAGAAATAAAACCAGTACAATGGAAAGGAATGAGATTTTTGCTTTTATTGTGGTGTAATAAAAATCGATATGCGAGTACATTTTGTTATTTTATTATCACAATAAGTAACAATAAGTTATCCTAAGAAAGGCCAATATATTTCTATTATGATGCTATAGACGTTGTTGTGTTAACTGTATTTTTTTATTGTTTAGTAAATAGGTATATAAAGAACAATATTATAGTTTGAAGAACCTATAAAATTGAAATAAAGAAAAGTATAAGTACATAATTCGTTTAACGTTACTTACTTCTTTTATAATAATGAAAGCAGGCTGAATTCACGCCTCCCAGAGACACCAAAAGCGGTAATGGTGCGTTGCTAATCTGAGGCCGAGATGTTAGGCCTCGAGCAGCAAGTTTACCGGCTACCTTGCCCTCCGAACCGGAACACGTCAACGGCACGTTATGGCGGCAGGAATGGATATGGCGGTGGTACCAATCCGGGCGAGTCGCTGCAAATTCTACCACCACGTCTAGGATGTCACGGTGTTAGTGACGTTAAGCCTATTCTCGCCTTTTACGAGCTGCCTGGCACGAAGGCAGATGGTATATTCTGCAAAGGAGCCCAGACCAACACGAAGGAGGGTTATCTCGCTTTTTTTAGTTCCTGAAGCAATACGATGGTTGTTATAGGTTTGACTTGTCTCTGTGTATATGTGTGTCTGTCTGTAGCATAGAAGTTTAAACGTAATAGAAATTGCATCCAAACCCATCTATTCACTACATATAGGGATGGAATGATTTCGATGCGATTTTGTTTTTTTGAAAGCGAACGTGATCAGGATGCTTTTTAGTTTTTGGAGATTTGTCCAGGCGTTCAAAGAAATTCGCTCATCTGTAACTTAATAGTAAGCATCAGGATGAGTATAAGACGCACTATAGGTATTTATTTTACTTTTAAACATATATGACACTAACGATTGCTGAAACAAATAAGCTGGTCTGATTATGAAGCACGAAGATAGGTAAACTGGTTAACCCGTCAAGTTTTGACTTATCAGATATGTCTCAACTGTTCATATTTTCAGATACTAAGACTTCATGACAAGGACCTGATGAATGAACTAGAAGGTAGCTGATGGATAATTGTTTAAAAATTACGGTATTATTCGTTTTGTGCAGTTTATCAAAAGCACAAGGCGAGAGATATTATAAGTTACATGTGAGTGTGTGTCTGTGGAATCATAACTTTGGAAAAGATTGACATATTTCAGTGAATTTTTTTTTATTTGAAAGTGAACGTGATCGAAATTGTTTTAGTTGCATTACGTATAGGTTTTGTCGGTGGCTCATAAAAAAATGGGACTATTAATGTAAATGAAATATTGTTATTTTTAATATATATAAAAATCAATTGCTGTTTGTCTCGCTAAAACTCGAGAACAGCTGAATCGATTTCGCTAATTTTGGTTTTGAATTATTTGCTCAAGTCCAGGTAAGGTTTAAAAGATAAGAAAAAGGAAAAAACTTGCGAGAAAACGAGAGAAAAAAAAGAGTAGGTAAACAAACAAATCAGCCTATTTTAATCGACTACAGATCGTGCTTTTTTTGGTTCAGTTGTTGTATTGTTAATGAAAAATTATAACTAAGCAACTAAGCTATAGAAAGCCTATCATTATCTGTAGATAGGTTCTAAATGAAAAAGGAAAAAGTTTCTTCACGCCCATATCCCGGAATAGATAGGCAGAGACACAACTAATACACCAACGACTAGCCGAAGACAATAAGCCCCACAATGTGAAAGATGGCAAGCCAATCGCCGCCGGGTACATATCCAATCTCGGAAGACGTAATTTTTATTAGTGAACTAGCTGTCCCGGCGAACTTCGTAACGCCCGTTTAGTTTGTACTGGAAAAATTAAAATGTTATTACGTTTCCGAACAAACGATGCTCTTTCAATATAGTCTACGGCTGTGAATGACATTGACATTACGCTCGTTTTATAAAATATGCAAATTAAATGTATATTTTTCAATATTTCTGAGAGATTTTCTTAATATTTTTTTCCGTAAGAACCTTCTCCTAATAATAACAAATACAACAAAAAAATAGTGAAATCGGTCCAACCATTCACGCGTGATGCCGTGACCAAGGAAAACGGTTTTTTTTTTATTTTATTTTATATATATAGATGGAAAATACCCCTTTCCCAATTTTTTGTTGCTTGACCAGAGAAATGAGTTCGGGACCTTTAATGGCTTATTCATAAACGTTGCTTAACTTTTAATCACCAATTTAAGCAATGTTTAAAAAAAATCTTATTCATAAACGCTATTTAGAGTTAATCATTTGTTTAAATATACTCTTAAATAGGCGTCACTTTAAGCAACCTCGGACCCTTGTTTAAAATTTTAATCAACAAAATGGCTGACTAAATTTCAAACAGCTGATTTTATGTGCATTGACAAAATGCAACAACTAGCCATTTAATATGGCTTATTTGTGTATTCTTATGATTTTTTTATAATACACGCATTGAAATATTTTGATTTCGTTGAAGTGTGGACAAAATTGGATGGGATATGTTGGATTTTGGAACAATATAGGACTGTAATAACATGTTTTATTATGGAGATGGCCAATGACTCCTACGAAGAAACGAATAGTTTTCCAGAGCATTTTGTTATGATATTGGAAGCATAAAAGTAGACAGATTTTCTGATTGTGAGAATTTCACGCCGTCTAGAGACACCAAAGGTGTCAATGGTGAGATTCCAACCTGAGGCTGGGATGTCAAGCCCCGGGCAAAAGTAAGTTTACCGGTTACTTTACTCTACGAATCGGAACAATTCAACAGCAAGCGCTGACGTTATGGCGGCAGGAATATGTAAGGCGGTGGTACCGATCCCGGTGAGTCGCTGCGAAATTCACCTCCTAGTAAGTTGTCACGGTGCTAGTGACGGGAAGCCTATGCTCGATTTTTACGCGCTGTTTAACTCCTGTTAGATGGTAGATGGTCTATTCTACTTTCTACAAAGGAACTCGAGCCAACACGGGGAAAATATTACAGAAATGACATCATTTTTATATTTAGCTTAGTAACATAATGTAGATGCATTAAAAACATTATTTTTGAAATGCAGTGTATCAGTTTAAACGTTTTGTGTCTATGTTGCATCAACTTTATTTACTCTAATAAATTTAATTTTATTGTAGTACAATATGTACGAGTATTTTATTGTAGAAATATAAATACTCTTTAGCAAGAGGTTATAGATGTCCGACACCGTATTCAGAAACAACGATGTTGATAACGGATGACAATTGTTTAATCCACTTTTAGCTAAAGAAATACGCATACAGCCACATTTCTACCAAAACCTACCACGTTAAGCAGTATTTAACTAAGCAATGTCAAAATGAACTTTATGAATAACAAATTTTTAAGCAATGCTTAAGGCTTAGTCAAATGATTAGTTAAGCAATGCTTAGGAGGTTACTTAACTATTTTTTATGAATAAGGCAGTTAGAAATCAAGTCCAAATACGGATCGCTAGACCACAGCGACGAGGATTTAGTTAGTCACGTTCTCTAACCTCTAACCGATACTTGCTTTTTACGAGTTGCTATAATAAAAGCAGATGTCCTCTATTCTTTTAAATTATCTAGTACGTGAATTAAGATGTTCTAAATTTGAAATTTAAGCAGAAAAGTAATAGAAGCGTTCCTATTAGCATAAATAATTGCCATCTTAAAAAGAGAAATTACCAACAAAATATTGCCGAAACTCCCTACACGCATTTCTCGTTAGGTTTTAATTAGGTAAATAGTAAAATAGAGCTGTACGAAATTAAGGCAAGTTCATAATGAATATTTATAGCTTTAATACCCTCCAGCTGGGCAACTCCGTGCGGGTTAGCGGCGAATAACAATAGCCGTTGCATACAGAAATTGCTTCTATTATTGACATTTTTATGACTTCACTCTTTACGAGTTAACAGATTAAATAACAGGAGAAACTAGCCCTTAAATGGCATCTTAATACGTAATAAAAAGAACTTGCATTCTGGGAGTGCCGGCAGAAGTGAAAACTTGAATATTAACGTTGTGCATTTTTGGTATTTTGGAATGGTTAGGGAATGATTTTGCACGAATTGCTTTAATTATCAGTATGAAAGTAGTATCAGTTTTGCACTAGTATTATTTTCATGTCAATAACCTGCGTTTGGCTTGACAAAAACTCGCTAAAGTAAGACCACGTGACGGCTAGGGACGTCGTCATATTATCTGTACAAGGAACATTGCTCGTCTAGACATCAAGCTTATTTTCAAGATAGATCAAGTAGAGCAATGTCTGTTAATATTATACGTATCTGCTATCTGTGATAATGTAATGTTAGGAATATTGCGGCTTGTTATCCATTGCGCATCCTATACTCTTCGGAAATATCTAATAAATACAAAAATAGCAACGAATCTACGTTTTGTTTTAGATCCCGCGCCGTCTTATTCGCGCATGCGCAGTGTGCCGTCTTACGTTTTGACGATCTAACGCGAGTTTAGAAGGTTTTACCCATTCCAACAAAAGTGCGCAACGCCGCTAAAGAAGTGTTCACTTCAATAAAAATAGATAAAAACTACTAAGTTTTACAAAAAAAATGTGACTCGCTTTTATTTGTAAGGGTTATTTCCAGCAGCAGACTTGAAAAGTTTTACTCATGACGTATGAAATGAGTGTACTTTTTCGGAAGCTAAAAATGGCTTCGTTTTTTTGGCCGCGTGTGAAGAAGCGTTATCATGAGAAAGAGAAAGAAGAAACTTTTTCTAATGCCCTGGGTAAAAAAAAATGCTAGAAGAATTGTACAGATGGGACCCGTAGCTGAGAAAAAAAACATGATCTTTATTTATCAAAGTTTCTCGCCTGTCTCACTTTTGTTAGCCTGTTCTTATTTTGCATTTACAAGACCATTGTGTAAATTTCCTGAACTTAGCTCATACATATTCCCAATAGTCCTCGAATTGTCTCATAGGTAATACGGGGATTTTCTTCAATTAATCGTTTAACAGTAGCCACAATACTTTTGTTAACGACAGTCGAAGGCCGCCCTTTATGAAATTCATCATGTTAAGAAACTTGACCTCTCTCAAATTCAGCAAACCATCGTCTCACTGTGCTCAAACAAGGTGCTTCTTTTCCAAAATCATTTCGAAAATGAGCGCCACAGCCTTGCGGAGAATATAAACTTTTAAAATAATAAAAAATCATCGCTCTATAATCTTTTCGAATTAATTTCATTTTTGTTGCGTACGTTCGTTCGTTCGTGCGTATCTTTTGATGTGTGATAGAAAACAATTAACAAATTATGTCTTGCCAATTGTTTTTTATATTGCTAAGGAGATTGCAACGTTTAAAATTATAACATTTGAAATTCAAATAGTTCAAATTAGCTAGAAGCGCAAAACTTTTAGTGTGCCTCATGTATATTCAACTAAATATTAGTGATGCCAAAAACCATGCAGTGTATAAAGGATCTTCAGAGATCAGGACAATGATTTTATACGCTTAAATGCATTAAAAGAAATAACACCATTCGCTACAATAAGCGATTGTTATAAGCAGACATCCAGACGGACGGTTAAAATTACACAACATTAAACGTCAAAGACTTAATGGTGCGTAGCCACTGCTTGTCTGTTGCAATGGTAACTTTAAATGTCCAAATTTAAACAGAATATTAGCAAGTACTAACATTATAGTGATTAAATTGTGGTCTAGTGGTTCGGTATTGGTGCTGACTAGATGAGGTCTCAGGTTTGATACTGGGGTAGCGCAACTCAAATTGTGTTTTTTTGACATCTAATAAAAAGAACGTTTGCCAGGATTGAAGAAGTGGCTGGCGTTAGGCTTGCTACCTATCACAGTACATGAAGGGCTAAATAGTACCTTCGGGTAATTGGGCTTGCTCCGTTATACCTCTTCGGGATATGAAGGTACTTTACGATACCGTATGAGTGAGTACATTATATTCTGTCTTATCTCTTATCCCTCTTTTGATGCTGTTGGGCAAAGTTGCCAGTAAATCTACGTGATATACCTTAACATCCAAATTTCAAGTTTAGAACGCTCCATTACCGTTTTGGTGTAATGCGACGAGAATTACTTACCAAGAAGAAAACATCTATTTGTCGTTAAATATTACAAAAATATCTCAAAGCCCCAGTTTTAAACATAAGTGTCTGAAGTTCCTCTCTGTTGTCATGTGTAGCAAACATCAACAGTAAAAGTATGACCACTGTGATAGCTGAGGAAAGGACATTATGTATTGCGAAATTGTTTCGAGTGATAATTTTATTATGTTTAATCAGTCGCCTCTGTGGTCTAGCGGTTCAATAGTTGGAATTGACTGCATGAGGTCCCGGGTTCGAATCCCGGGTCGAGCAACAAAAACAAAATTGGGTTTTTCCAATCCTATTATTATTATTAATAATATTTTATATGTGAAAGTTTGTATGTATGGATGTATGGATGTTTGTTACTCTTTCACGCAAAAACTACAAAGTCGATTACGTTGAAATTTGGTATGTAGGTAGCTGAAGACCCAGAATAACATATAGGCTACTTTTTATCCCGGAGTTCCCGCGGGATTGGGACTTACGCGGGTGAAACCGCGGGGCGCAGCTAGTGTTCTAATAAAAAAAGGTTGCTCGGGATAGGACACGTACCCGGTTGGCGATAGGCTTGCCACCTATCACATCGTGAGACTTAGTGTCTTTGGCTAGTCGTGGGTGCCCTGGTTATACCTCTGCCTACGTTCGGGGATATGGGCGTGAAGATCATTTTTCTTAACCAACTTTGACAAAAAGTGGTTAAATGTTTAACTCCTATTTTTATCTATTTCTAATTGATTATTGTTTCGATCAATTATTGTTTAATCAGTTTGTCTATAATTTCGTGAAGATGAGCGTACTTCTGATGTGGTTCCATTGCCAATAAGTCTGAATCTGATCATCATATCGTAGGGAAATTGAGGAAATTACTAAATCTTTATAAACTTGGATGACGTAATATTTAAATCCAAGTCGGTCTTTTAGTTTTGCTGCGCCTAAAATTTTTACATACATACATACATATCTTTACGCCAAGTCCCTTACGGGGTAGGCAGAGAGTATCGAGTGCCAGAACTCACGATCCTGACAAACGAGTCTTGCTTCCTCCACATTTATTACCCTTTTCATACAAACACGCCGGTTTCGGAGACTCTTGACACCACCCTTGGATAATATTATCCGATTGATCTGATCGTGAAATGTCAGCCTTGGTCTCCCCGGGTACCTACATCCATCCACATTCGCATTGCATATCTGCTTTGTCAATCTTTCATCTGCCATTCTTTCCACATGACCGAACCAGCGGAGCATGTCCTTTCGCATTTTAACACCAACACTTTCTTTCAAAATGTTTAGATTTTTATTATGAAAATATCCTGAAAGTAAAAAAAATATGCTGCCCGTGACGATTAAAGACGTGACATGACAATGATGCATTTCTAACAAGATACTGGTATATAAAATCGCTTTAGATAGTGTACCTTGAAAAACGCAACATGACAGTGGCGAGCATTTACGATATGACGTAGTTTCACTATGGCAGTGTTTCTGAAGAACCATCTCGATCATGTCAACTTTTAATGAAAACATACAGACACAGACACGTAAAACTTGTACCACACATCTTTTTCCGTTGGGTTTTAATAATACATAAAATAAATGTTCAATCACCTTAGACAAAATTTACAAATAATGCAGCTAAGAACTCGATCACCTCAGCTTTCTAACAAAACAAAAACCCCTTTCAAATCGTCCATCCGTTTAAAAGTCAAATCAAACTTATAACACCTCTTCTCTTTTTACGTACGAGGTCAAAAATGAAAACAATTTGCTTTAATATATTACAAAGTATTAAATAAAGTATACTGTAGATAGGGACTACAAAAATATGTATACAATGGAATTGTACCTATCAATGATGAAAAGTATATATTTACTGGAGACTGTCCCTGCTAACGGTAATGATGTGGATACATGTAATGTACCAACACGATGCTGCTTTGTTTCACCGCCACAGTAAACGCAACTACTATTAAAGCTTTAGATATTGCCGACTATTTTGTGGAATAGGTTCGCAAAAATTCGCGTATATAGTTGAAAATGTGGTTTGGGCAAAATAGTGCAATCTGTACTGACACTAACACTAAAGGGACTGTTTTGAATTAATACTGATACATTTTCCACCAATAAATACTAGGATGGTAATTCTGTTAAAACAAATTAAAGTAAACTAAAATTAACATTTGTGATTTTGTTCAATATTCCCTAATAATTTAAATGTTATAAAAAATCAATGACTTTTTATGCAGTATTTTTTAGTCGATGATAAAAGTAAAACTACGTTGTAAGAGACAAAAAATAAAATTAAGATTTAAATACGTTTCTTATTATTACGTGTTGGTTACAGCAATGTCTGCATACTGTACTGTCTATGGTTGACAAGTATTTTTTTACCATCAGAAAATCTGTGTTTTCGTTGATTACGTGGCATAAAAAACAAAGGTACTATCCTTACATCCATATCTCGAATTGGTAGGCAGAGGAACAACCAGGGCACCTCGCAGTCACAACTAGCCGAAGACACTAAGTTCCATCTACCACAGGTGGTAAGCTTGTCGTCTAAACATATCACAAATTGAATCTAACCAGAAAGTAAGCAATTTATATTTTTTTGTTACGGGTATAATCCCACAATGTCAACGATACTATTACATAGAAATACTTAAATAGATACCAGAGTAAATTAAATAAGCACCTAGACTCGGAAATGCAGACATCTCACTGTTCATAACACAAATGCCTGACCCCGGCGGGAATCGAACCCAAGCCTCGCGGTTAGTCAATGTAGTTAGGCGTGTACGCTAGCCACTCGACCAACCAGGCGGTCAATCCCGGTAACGCTATTTTTATTGGAAATTGTAAAACTACACATTATTTGTTGCTCGACGCGGAAATCGAACCCAGGTCCTCAATAAATCAAGTACCGGATAACAAAGATACTTAGTTTATGGTACATAATACTATCTGAAGTAAAATAAATTTCTTATAGGGCGTTACGTCATTTGTTATCTGAGAGTATCCGCCATGTTTCTACGTCCTGTGTACATAAGTAGTATTTTCATGCGGAGAGGTTGCAATACTTTTGTTTGTTCCGGGTCGTATCTTCCTTTTTACTGGATGTCCTCACGATTCAAGAGTTACGCTGGACAATACCGGGTAAAGTTTCGGTTCTAAGCTTAACACATGTTCTGGCTTTAGACTTTTGTAATATAACATACTGTATCTAACTACTACTGCTTTAAGCACTTTGTATTCTTTTATAGAGATAATTTTCACTAAGAGATAAATTACACAAATTGAATCTATCACCAAAGTAATGAATTTATGTGATTGTAGTATGGATATTGGATAATGATACTTTACTTACCAACAATTACCAGAATAAATATAATGAACACCTAAACCCAGAAATATCGAGCCACAATCCGCTTACATATCGAAAAAAATACATATCATCCATGCATTAGACATAAAAATTACACCTTAATACCGTCCATTTGCTATGTAGATATTCACGCACATATTCCTAAATAGGTAGGCAGAGGCACAACCAAGGTACCCACGACTAGCAGAACGACATTAATCCACCAATGTGATAGGTGGCAAGCTTATCGTCAACCAGTCACACATCCAATCCCAAGCAACATTTTTTATTAGAAAATTGAAAAAACCATAATTTAATTTTGTTGCCTGATCAGGGAATCGAGCTCAGGACCTCATGAAGTCAAGTCAAATTCTTAGACTTAATTACATAGTTCGTACAAGGATTCTTGTGACGTGTTTTTATAATTCTGAAAACTCTCACCGGGTCGGAACGCGGCCACTCAGTGAGAAGATCCGGCGAAAGAAACTTAGCGGGCTTATTTTTTTTCTTATAAATATAATTAAAAAAATTTTGTTACATTCATGATTTATTTATAGAAATTGTTATGAGGAGCAATGAATTCCAAGCGTTTATGTCTTCTAAATATTCTGAAATCTTATCCTTACCATACAATTTAATTTTAATAACATTTTTAAATTCATTAGATGGTAAGTCTTTAATTCATTTTCAGCACCAAGACCGCTAGACTACAGAGACAATCTGCTATGAGAATGAAGCATATTTTACATTTATGATATTAGTACGTACACCAAATATTACAAAAATACCCACATGTATTAACATTACCAAATTAACAAAATAGGTACCTACATGTTTTCACTTACCTTCTTCACAATAATAATAATTAATATTTCCCAACAGTCCCCATAGGTTCACGGCGAGAGCAGTACTTAAAGGGGTTTCCACGGGTAATAAAGCGGGTTTTCGTAATAGAAATAGGGTCCTATAATGGGGATAGAAAGATGATGGCGGTGAAGAGGTCATACTTGCCATAACAACTACATGTAAGGGTGAGAATGAAAGGCAATAATAACTGAGGAAAATGTTTACAATAGTATCAATCATTGTTACGGCCATAGTTCGTTCGTATTAGAAAATTATAGTAGGGGAGCCCGAGCCGTTAACTTTCCAGTAATTAAAGAGATCTAGACTTTGTAGATTAGAGAGTGAAGATTAAAAAAGGTTTTTGTTTTTAGAAGTACAGGGAGTAAGCAAAAATAACAATTACCTTATCCCCGTAATCGCCGTGTTGGTACGGGCTCCTTTGCAGAATAGGCCATCTGCCTTCCTGCCAGGAAGCTCGTAAAAGGCGAGCACAGGCTTACAATCACCAACACCGTGACATCTGACTAGGTGGTAGAGATTCGCAGCGACTCAGCGACCCGGATTGGTACCACTGCCTTATTCTATTCCGATACGAGGCGATACGTGAGTCACCTATCACATTGTGAGACTTAGAGTTTTCGGCTAGTCGTGCGTGTCTTGTTTGAACCTCTGCCTACCGCTTCAGGGATATGGGCGTAAAGATGGTTTCTTTCATTTGAAACTTTACATTTGCAATGTAAAAATTAAAAAATTGTAAACAATCATTAAACCACATGTGTGCGCCCTTCCTTAATATCTGATATATTCGGGTTTGATAAAGTATGTTTTTTTGTGATGTTGGAAGGGACGGATTTCCTGGTGGTAAAAATTCACGCCGCCTAGTGACACTAAAGGTGGTAATGGTGCGTTGCCAACCTTAGGCCGGGATGTTAGACCTCGAGCAAAAGTATGTTTACCGGCTACCTTACCCTCCGAACTGGAACACGTCAACGGCAAGATATGACGTTATGTCTGCAGAAATAGTTAAGAAGAAGAAACTCTTCCACCTAGTAAGATGTCACGCTTTTAGTGAGGGTAAGCCTATGCTCGTCTTTTGCAAGCTGCCTGGCAGGACGGAAGATTATCTATTCTGCAAAAGAGCCCGAACCAACACGGGGAAAAATGTGTGTTCAATAAATAGATTATTCAATGATTCATTGCTTAAACTGGTGTTATAAATTAATGTCTGGTCCGACATAGGATCTAATGCTCATTTTGAAGTTAAGTGCACTTCACAGGACCGTCACTCATGAACATGCTCGACGCCTGACATTGACACCCACGTTGTAATATGCATGCTACATCATAAATTTATGGGACCAAATGATCTCCACTCAAGACATGATAAACTTCGGTAAGATTTACATATTAATCGTGTATATATATATATATATATATAATATACTAGCTGCCTGTTCCGGCTTCGCTAGGACGGTAATTTTTTTTATCATAAAATTGAGATGTAAGCTATCCTATATCTCAAGTTGGATCAAATTGTGTGCAAATATCATTGAAATCGGTTAAGTAGTTTAGGAGTCCATCGCGGACAAACATCGTGACAGGAGATTTATATATATTAAGATGTATTAGGATATTATTAAAGAGATACAGGAACGTATATTTGTATTCTGATTTTTTTGCAACTAATGAAAAAACGGAAGAGATTATAAGTTCAACTAGTAAAAAGTAATCTTCACGCCCATATCCCCGAAGAGGTAGGCAGAAGCAAAACTAGGACACCCACGACTAGCCGAAGACACTAAATCCTACAATGTGATAATGATAGGTTGCAAGCTTATCGTCTAGGATACCCAACTTATAATAATGAAAATTCCTTTTTAAGCAATACTTTCATCAAATAACTATATGCCAGTTACATTTAAGGTAAGGATTTTGTTTTCACTCATTAATTAACTATTTTCAATTATTTACTTAGGTGTATAACAGGTTCACACATTGCGCAAAGTGTTGGAAATATCTAATATTTGTATGAAATAGATTAGTTGATCTATATTCGCATAGAACTAATTTTTAATTTGTAAATAATTTTAGACGGGGAGATAGAGCGGGGGATTTTTCGTAGCCTTCTAATTTAGAACGCATTTATGTTTTTTTTCTAACACACCGAACTCTCGCTTTCATTCAAAAACTTGGGGATAAGAATAGAATTATGCAAATCGAATATAAATAAATATTCATCGACAAGTTACACAAATTGAAACTAACCCCGAAGTAAGCAAAATGTATGCTTGTGTTATGGCTGTTAGTTAAGGATACTAATACATAGAAATACTTAAATAGATACCAGATTAAATTTAATAAACACCCAGACCCGGAAATGCAGACATCTAAATGTTCATCACACAAATGCCTGTCCCCGTCGGGTATCTAACCCGAGCCTCGCAACTGGTTGGTGTAGTTAGGCGTGTACGCTAGCCACTCGACCAACTAGGCGGTCAAAAATATAACACCAAGGCCCAAAACCTCGCTTTGTGTGTTATAATATATTTTATTACCCGGGCGCTTCATTCTCTCTTTTCTCTGCACACACTCTCCTTTTTACATCCGCGGTGTTTATTCCATCCCTGCTTAAGGCACTACTAAGAATGATTGTATGAATTGTAAACTAAAATTATTCTTTAGTTTGTTAATGAGATAAATATCAATTAAATTTGGATTACACGTTTAGTTTCTTTATCTACGAGTGTGCAGGACAGAACGCACCAATAACGTCAATGTCTTTATAGTGTAGTGTAAAAGTGAACAAGTGTCTGTGCTCCAAATAAAAGTAAAGTGCAAAAACTGAGTATAGTGAATCAGTGTATATGGTTAGCTTTATTGTTTACAATTTAAAAGTATTATCACTATTTTATTGTACTTTAGCTGTAAGATCGTTTATGTTTATATTTATTATGTCTTGTCTGGATATTAAACAGTATTTCGTTTTGTGTTTCATTATACATTAAGAGTCCTCAAAAGGTAGCCTATG
>NJDD01005812.1:7198-19246 GCA_002245505.1 Calephelis nemesis
TGGCCTAACCTGTGAGTTGCGCGATGGCACCTTTGTTGCCGTTGTCAAACCGATCTTTTAACAACATAAAAAAGTATAAATGAATGAAAAATTATAAATGTGGTTTAAGAAAACTGATATTAAACTTCAGAAAGTGAAAAATGAGCCAAGAAATACCGACTGTACCATTGCTGACATGTCTTTGTTTACTTTGAAGATTAGTTGCGTGACATACGGCTTTTAAGTTCAGTGATCATACAACTTGGATCTTTTCACACATTGGGCGAAACTTTTGGACTCACAAGTTAGATTGGCCTAACCTGTGAGTTGCGTGATGGCACCATTGTTGCCGTTATCAAACCGATCTTTTAACAACATAAAAAAGTATAAATAAATGAAAAATTACAAATGTGGTCACGGCGCCAGATGCATAGTTACAAATACAAATATCTTTATTCAGCTATTTTACACGGTATGATACAGTAACTGTTCGTTAGTAACTGCAATAGTCGAAGGACTGTGACGCAGCTACTTATGCCCACCCCCGTATAAAACAATTACATAATCAACTCTATTTCGTGAATAATACAGTTAATATAACAAAATAACATGAAAATACTGTTGCAAAATATTTAGTTTAAACTAAAATTTTATAAAGTTAGTTGTGTATCATATTTATTATAAGTATGTGTGTTTGTGTGTGTGTGCTGTGTATAAATATGTTACTCGAAGTTACTCGAAGTCTATTAGATTGCAATATCTATTTAACTGTATCTGTGCATTGGTATCGTTGACCTAAGCCCAAAACACAAACATACAATTTTCATACTTAGGGGCAAATATAAATTTGTGTATGTTACCATAGATATTTTGTTTTTTTAAAACAATTGGATTTTGAAATGATTTTTATCATTTTGCAGACATAATATTACCCCAAAGATTTCATGAAGATTCTCCAAGCAACACTCGGATCATGCTTGATTGCTTAAAATAATTAAATTCTAATTATATATCTAATAATTTCAAAAAAATTATGATTAAATTATTTCATACTTAAACCTAATTTGGGATGTCATATTATAGACAGTAGTATTAAATAAACCAGTATTGGTTTAAGACAAAATTAGTTTTGTTGACCTTAATTCAAATACGGCAGTGTGTAAGACGTCAGCAACTCACGTTGCGCCTCCTTTAATAAGATTTTAACAGAACGGTATGCTAGATCCACATGTTTGCAGCTCGCCACAAACAAAAAATCTATACAACAGTTGGGTAAATTAGGTGATCCATCGACGTTATTTACACGTTTGTGTATTAGCGTTTTAAAGAAGAAACGTGACGAACTTTTAGCTGTCGTCGAGTTATAATTGTTTATTGAATTTGCGTTACTTTGCGGAAATCCATTATAACAGATCCCACAAAAACATTTCATGTTAAACTAGCTGTTCCCGCGAACTTCGTTCCGCCCGTTCTATTTGTATGGGAAAAATTAAAAAGTTGTTTTTCCCAGTTTCCTCACAATTTAACAGGATAAAAAGTATCTTATGTCCTTCCCCCGGTTTTAAGTTACCTCCCTACCAATTTTCAGTCTAATCGGCATAGCCGTTCTTGAGTTATAAATATTGTAACTAACACCACTTTCTTTTGTATATATAGATGTTGCCAAGACGAGACCATAAAGCTCGCACTGTCAAAAAGTAATCAGATCTCGTGTAGAGCCAAGTTTCTAACCCTACATGCCCAGCCCTAAATCGATAAGCCCTAATTTTACATTGAAGTTACGGGGAAATACTACAGCCATAGCTCGTACCGCGTAGTTCGTAGTGCATAGCAGAGTTTTCCCGCTATAATTTCGTAGGCGTGCAAACCGTGGACTTAACTGGCGAGTCTGAACTGGAGAAAATTTTGTTTATCTGGTATAATCCAAACTCAAGTTATGACGGTTCAAAAATACAACGATCCACTTCGAGAAAAGGTAGGTAGTGCCCTTGCGCTTGCGCTTCGCTTGGCTCGTCTTGGCGGGAGCACTCTCTTGACCCCAGATGTAAATAAGGCTTATTTTACATCTGTCAACTAATAACTTATGGTTTAACTTCTTTTTATAAAGAAAAACAAGACGAAAAGAAAAAAAGTAAAAGTAAACGACAAATTTGGCAAAGATGACGGTTGGACGATTTTAGTGTTGGGCATTTTAAATGCTGGGTTTTACTTGGTAGCTTTCCAGGAAGAATATAGTTTTTATTGTTAAACTAAAAATGCATGAAAACACGTAATGCTAGTTCCCGACGTTTGCTGTTTGTTCCAAACTAAAAACTTATACAAACACTTGGATAAATTAGGTGATCCAAACTTCAACATTCACACGTTTGCGAGTGTATTAGTTTATACTAGTGGTCGCCCTTTAGTCGAAATTCGACGATAATAAATTGTTGATAAGAACGTTTGTTTCTCAAGACCGAATACTTTTTTCCAAACGTTTTAGTACGCCATCTGTGATTTTTTATCGTTATCATCAATATATTTGTTTGTGTGTATCAAATGCGTGATAATGTGGGTAATGTTTTATTTATTAATTTAATGTACTTTATAAGCATTATTATTGAAAAATATTAGCGTTCCGCACTTCTCCTACGCATAAACTATAAGTGTGCCAAATATTTTGCTCCTGCGTCCTTGCAATTTTCGTAAAAAGGGGTCCAAAGTCTTGGCATTACGTATTAATATATAGATACACTTTGGACAGAAATTTGACTTTGATACTGGAATCTTATAACGTGACTTAACTGTGAGATCAATATTTTTGGTTTGAGCTTGTTTTGTAATAATAAATTATATATTGCAATGATATATTGCCGCGGTCTGGCGGTCCGACGTTGGATTTGGTTTCTTGAGTTCCTGGGTACGATCCCTGGGTCGGGCAAAAAAAGTAAGAAAATGTATGTTTTCAATTTTCCACTAACATAAAATTTGCCCAGGATTGGACATGTGCCGGTTGGCTAAAAGCAAGCCACCTATCACATTGTGGGACTTAGGGTCTTCGGCTAGTTGTGGGTGCCTTCGATATGGGCGTGAAGATACTTTTTTTTCGTCTTCGTATCGTACGCAAAGAAAGACAATTTTTGGCAATTTTTGACACGTTGTGTTACAATACTGAAGTTTCAGTAGGGATCCCAATTTTTTTAGCCTATGTTACTCGGATATAATACATCATCCTAACGGTGAAAGAATTTTTCGAATCGGTTAAGCAGTCTTTGAGTTTATTTGTTGCAATATACAAACATACAAATCTTTTCTCTTTATTGATAGTGTAGATATAAATATAGATAACACAGTGCAATGATGTCGTGTATCTGTTTTCATTCAGTTCTGTGGTCAGTTTAGTTCACCTGTCGTTTGCACTGCTCTTTAAAATATATCGCTTTCAACTAAATTTTCGGAATAGATTTACAGAGCTGGTAATTTAGTTCATATTAGTCCTGAGCTCTTTAGTACTTCTAAACTAAATTTCAGGTCACAAAATATACCGTCTTATTATTAAACACGAAGAAAAGTACTCCAAGGTTGAACCTGGTATTGTAGTCTTTAGTACAATTTGATATAATATAAATTTAACTTTACTCCAACGTTAGTCCGTGTTTGTTAATAAACATAAACTAAAGTACTCTAAGTTTGAACCTGGTATTATAGTCCTTGTGATACACATATGTCAAATTAACTTTATTTTTACTTTCGCCTATGCTTTTTAACAAAACATATTATGGGATACATGTCTTTTTACCAATGCTCGTTGCGTGCGCGCCACGTTTGTAGTAAATACTGTCTTATTGTTTTGTTAAATTTTCTTTAATTATTTATTGGAATACAATCCTTAAAAAGTTACATTTAAACTATTATGATCTAAATAAGGACGGGAAAAGAAATGATATTTAAGAAGTGAAAACTTGTTTAGCGGCGTTGCGCACTTTTTTTGGAACGACTAAACTTCTAAACTCGCGTCAGGACACGTGACCTAATTCGTGAGACAAAAATCGTAAAGGCCACAGGGAACTTGCGCGAATAAGACGGCGCAGGGCGCTTGCGCAAATGTTCGTGTTGTCATGTTTGTGTACGATAGCGCAGTAAATGAATATTGTATTCTACCACATAACTGATAGTACCTTCATACTGATAATTAAAGCAATTCGTGCAAAATTATTCTCTAACCATTCCAAAATATCAAAAATGCACAACGTTAATATTCAAGTTTTTATTTCTGCCGGCACACCCGTAGTGCACCCCGTCGTTTTTTTTCAAGGCCAAATTGTAAAAACATAAGATTTTGTCTATTCCTATGAATAACAATTTAGTATTCAGCGCCTCGAGCGCCTAACCTTACGCGTTCATCATCCCAAAAAATAACAGAGAGGCAAATCCAACCATCAACCTTGCACTGTGAGGTTAAATCCGCCTTGTCTGACACCCAGGATCGTGACCTTTTAGGCCCTAAGGACCCTGATGTTCATAAAATAAATGATCTTATCAAAAAACGATCAGCACATACATACATACACACATATATTCACGCCAAGACCCTTACAGGGTAGGCAGAGAGTATAAAGTGCCAGACCTCACAGGTTTGTCAGAGGACCTTGTCAAACCTGTCTGGTTACCTTCGCATTCATAACCCTTTTCATACAATCCCCGGAAAATATCGGATTAGTCTGAGCGTGGAATGTCAACCTTGGTCTCTCCGGGTCACATTAACAAAAACGATCGGGACTTAAATAAGCTAAACCAAATTGTTATAAAAAAATAATTATGATGAACATACAAACATGAGATCGAGTGAGCACTATAAAGAATCCAACTTTATCGAGATCTATGATGTTTCAGGTTTTGTCGCGATGTAAACCTAATATAAAGTTAAATGAAAAAAGAAACTAAAATTATAATGAAAAAAAATTTTTTTTCTGACATATAAGCTGAAAATCTAATTTTTAATCATTGTACAAAAGCTGCAATATTAATGGTCAATACTATTACTTATTCAGTTTAATCTAAATTTTGTGTAATTCAAAACCTTTTCCCAACTACAACTAACCTAATGGTCCTCTCTGAGATAGGTTAACGTTTGTGGCCATCTCGGTCTATCTCTAATTTTTCACTGTACAAAAAGCTGATAGTTCAAGTATTAAAAGTCAAGACTGCCTTCTAGTTATATATTGTTCTAGGTTCACGTAAACGTACTTAATTAAAAGCTTACGAATAAGTGCCCACTTAATTGTGTTAAGGCGGGCATTTCTATCTAGAGGGCGCCACTAAATCATCTCCCTACGTGGGTAGTTTAAAATCTACTGCGCTGTAATATTGAATAGGAAATTAAATTGTTATTTTTCATTACATTATATATATTGTAAAGTCTGTCTATAAATATTCTTGTTTTATTTATGTAACTGGATATACTCAGTGGAAGTAATAAAAATATATTTTATAAATGTTAGCGCCTAGTTGCTTAGGTATAGTAATTTAAGCTTCAGCTGAGAGTTGCTAGTAAAGCTTTAGGACGATAGGACTGCGTTGTTACCAAGACCTAACTTGCTATTGTCGTTATAACGTCGGTGCTCGCCACTGTAGTGTTCTTGTTTTGAAGATGGAGCTTTAGTGATTTTAGTTTAATGAAGGATTTTTTAGCACTTGCCTTGTAAGTGGGTTAAAATTCTACTAATTTTAAGGAAAGAAAATATTTCGCCCCAGACAGTATTTTAACCTGTGATTAGCCAAAGACACACTCAAAGACGTCCATAATCTTTTAATTAGTCATTAACGCCCGTACTCATAGGCGTCAGTTTTATTTATTCAGTTATTAAACATACATTTTTAATACAAAATTATGACATAAGTAAAGATTAAATGCTAAATGACGTCTCTGAGCACGTTCGTTAGTCATTTTCCTTACGAAATTGTGACTTAACGACATGATAAATGTTATTTCAAGTCGTTGAGCGTATGGTCCAATATAATTGCTGGCTACCCATCGCTAAATAAAAAAAAAAGTTGCTTCTAATTGCCAACTTTTCAAATCCTAGTAAAACTTTTATTAGATAACTAGCTGTCCTGGCGAACTTCGTTCCTATCAGTCTATATACGAAAAAGTAAAATCTTGTTTTTCCTAGTTTTTTCCTTTTTCTCATATTTTAAACTTTCCCTAGACTTGAAAAAATAATTCAAAATTACAAAAATCAGTCCAGCATTCAGGTCTCACGAATTTTAGCGAGACTAACTAACACCAATTGATTTTTGTATTTATGAAGATTAAAAATCATATTCTTGAATTTTGCCCGTCCCAGGAATCAATTCCCAGCATTCATGTCGTCAACGCAAACATCGGAGATAACTCAAATACCATCAAATACCACAGCCACAATGTAGGACCACCACTGAATCATGACCTACCTTTTAGAAAAAGAACCATATAAAAACCTTTGGCACCTTTTGCTGGGTAGTCGCGTAATAAACTGACAAAACTAATGTACCTACTACTGTACTGACAAATTTTATAACCTCTTTTATGGAGTCCATGAAAAAGTTCATAAAAAACATATTACTACTTGAGAAATTTCTCCGTTATTTGAAAAACAGTTTCAATTAACTCATATTACTGTTCACGAATGTAGGAAATTAGGAATTGTAATACGAAACTATTGCACTGGAAGCCAAGTTAAGTAATGGCTTTAAATTGCTGTCAACGTTCCAAGTGAATATCGATATTTCAAAAGTATCGATATTTGAAAACTATTTAGATATTTTATACATTCATATCATGACTAGCTCTTACCTGCACCTTTGCTGTGGCAGTTAATAAATTTGCTGTTTAGCCTTTTAATAAGAACTTTCATACAAATTCTCAACCCCTATTTCTCCTCCTAAGGGGAGAATTTCAAGAAACGCTTAAATATGTAGCTCTTTTTTTAATAATTAGCAGAAAAAACTTTTATGTTTCTAACTTTAAAAAATACGGTCTACCGTACAAACTTTCACTCCCTTAGGGGTATAATTTCCAAAACTCCGTCTTTAGGGGGTGTCTCAATAAAACGACTTTACTCACCAAATTTCATCGCTGTCACAGTTTTTGCTCGGCGTTGATGAATCAGTCAGTCAGGACATGTCATTTTATAAGTAGATAAACCGATATACCTGTCCAATATTATACCCAAATAATTGTGCATGAAAAGACCCGAGTTCAAACAACGACTAATTTTCTTTCATATAACTAAAACATACATACATACATATCTTCACGCCAAGTCCCTTACGGGGTAGGCAGAGTGTATCGAGTGCCAGACCTCACGATCCTTGCAAACCTGTCTTGCTTCCTTCACATTCATTACTCTTTTCATACGAACAAAATATAACTAAAACGGGATCCCAAAAGACTAAACCGGGGATTTAATGTCTGTATGAAAATAATATTCATGGTAACCAAAGCTGCTGTGCGAAGTATCTATTCTAAGCTTAGGAATTAGCGGGTCAATACCAATAATCACATACTGAATAAGTAGCAGACTTATACAAAAGAGTTATACAATAACAATGGTTTCAAAGTTGCTGCTAAATGTTTTATCGATTGCAATTCTAGAAAATTGTAATAAGAAACAACTGCTCTGAAACCAGCTTAAATAGTGCCCGTATTTTGTTAAATGGTGTCAAACTTTCGCAAAAGTATCGATGTTTTTAATCGATATTTGATGTAGAAAATTCAAAGTACATTTTGTTATCTTACAAAGGGACTTAGATACTTAACTTTTGGAACTAATGGTTTATTTAAAACATATAACATTTTTTTATTAACCAGGGAAATATTATATACACATTTTATCCAATTTCTTTTAATTTTTATCCATAATCATTAATATGTTTGTTTGTGCAAAAACGAAATAAAGAAATTTTAATGAGAAGAAGTCAAGATATTAGTGTTACCTAGTAAAAATTGCCTCTGCATTTGACTAGGCTAGTCCTGTGAGAGAAAAGATGGTACCCACGTCACTTAAACATAATGCTAGTTTTGCTTAAAAATATCATTTCGATAAATCTTTTAAATGAGGACTAAATTGTACAATGTTCGATCAATCTGCCAGGAGCGTCACTTCGATTTGTAAAATTCTTTTCCGAAATACTTTTATCGATAGAATTTTATTCAAACCCTAACATTCTACTGAAATACGTGAATATATTCAGAAATTAATAAAGGCACATTATCACAGGTATCGTCTGCGCTTGCCACAGCGGATTTAGAATATTTGGAAATGTTCCAGGTGAATACAGCACTCCAAAAATAAAACACACTTGATTATATATTTCAAGAAATTTGCTCCCTGTGTTTTGAATATTAGAGTTTAAATTCTCCTGTTGAGATATCATAAATGAAATGCTATTGTTCTACACTGTATCGCGGATACCATTATTATGGAGTTAAGTAGATAATACGCCGGTGTTGCCAGCAAAAGATGTTTCAATGCCGATGTTGCATTTTCCACTACAAAGATGGTTGGTTTGCCTGTAGCGAGGAAATAACCTTTAAATTCTGTGGTAAATTTCCCGGGCGACTCTTTGACTTTGTGTAGACACTGTTTATTAAATCATAAATTTACTGTTTTTTTTTTTTATTTAAGAGGGCAGTGAACTACCACGGATCTCTTGACAGTAACAGATAACAGTAACAGATGACATAAAGGTATCGTAGACGTTACAGGTGCGTCGCCGTTCTGTGGCTTATTGTGTAAGTCGCCAGGCTATCCTACTCTCCAGCTGAACATGACAGTCATTATGGCGAAAGGACTATTTGAGGCGGTGGATACCACCAGTGCTCTTGTTAGTGGTGACCTATATTTTAACCAGTGCTTGCCTCTCACGAGCTTCCTGGCAGAGGCAGATGCTCTACTCTACTCAGCGGAACCAGACCAAACTCTATATTTAGACTGGAAAAGCAAGTTATTGAAATAAGTATGAAAGGAAATAATCATAGAAAATCATAAACTTTCTAAAATCGTGGAATAAAATAAAAATTCGACGTGTTGGCCCAGGTTCACTTAGAATAGTCACAGTAGAATAGACCAACTGTCTCTCTTCCAGTCGGCTAGTAAAAGGCAAACACAGGTTATATAGGTAATACCAGCTAGACTTTTATGTGTGTTGTAGTAAAGTGCTATGCAGCTATAATTTTAGACAGTGTTTAGCTAACAGGCATCTTAATTTTTTGTGAATATTAATTATGTACAAAAGATGCAAAAGATGCTAATTTACTATGTTTTTTTTTAAATTAAGTATATCCAAGGTAGTTTCAAAGCCCTGATGATGTAAAAACTGAAACCGGTTGGCTAGAAAGTAACGGTAGTTGTAAAATAAAGTATATTGTGGACAAGTACAAGTGTTAACTACAAAAAAAAATGTGATGCAACCAGTGCAACTACGATCAGCCTAAAGTAATTTAGTCCCCATTTAAACATACGCCCAGAATCACTTTTTAATGACCGTGAGAACTTCGTTGATTTGGCCTTGGATATTCTCTCTCCAGGAAGACTTGGCGTGATGATGTGTATGTATGTTTAAGATGGCCTGTACGTTAAAATGTTTCGCGCTATTCCAAATTCAATTTATTTGGTCACTTTAGTCACAAATTAAAAGTACTACAAAACTTTAGTGTTTTTATTTATATATTATTATAAAAACTGCAAAACTTATGACTGAAAAAAATAATTTGATAACATGTAATACAGATACTACCAACTACTACATAAAAAAGAATACAATCGTACTACGTGTTAATTAATTATAGTTATATTTTTCCCCGGGCTCATTTACAGAATAGACCATCTGCCTTTCTTGCCAGGCAGCTCGTAAAAGGCGAGCATAGGCTCACCGTCACTAACACCGTGACATCTGACTAGGTGGTAGAGTTTCACAGCGACTCACCCGGATTGGTACCACCGCCTTATCTATTCCTGCCGCCATAACGTCATGACGTGTTCCATTTCGAAGGGTAAGGTAGCCGGTAAACTTACTTTTGCTCAAGGCCTAACATTCTGACCTCAGGTTGGCAAAGCACCATTACCATCTTGGGTGTCTCTAGACGGCGTGAATGTCTTACCATCAGGAAATCCGTCTGCTTGTTTGCCTTCCTATAACATAAAAAAAATAGTCCAATTTACATTTTAACTTTTACCCCCCTCCTACGGCAATCCGTTTAATAAATGGCATAAAAAGTAACCTACAACCTTCCTCAGAGCCAGTGTTACCAACCCTACTGTTTTAACAGTAGATTTACTGTTTTTGACGTGACAACACTGACGAATGTTACGCATTTGATGTTACTGAAAATCATATGAGCAATTTTGATAAAAGGATGTACGATTTTAACAAACACAATGAAACAGAAACTGTTCAGGATAGAGTAATACACAACAATGAACAATGTTTGTAATTTTGATCACCTATTTTTAATGAATAATATAATCATGTTGTTTTTTTTCAATAATGTACTTTATAAAAAAAATTTGTCAATTAAAGTAGTACTACTGGTAGTGCTGCAGTAGTTTCATTAACTTATACATCTATATAACTAATTCTATGTCCCAATTGAAAGGTTTTTGAGATATGTAGCAGATCATTAATGTTTTAAAAATGTAATTTTACTGTTTTCTACTGTTTTTTTAAGATTGATCTACTGCTTTTCTATTCCCTGGGGTTGGCAACACTGCTCAGGGCATAGAGTAAGTACCTACTTTCCAAAATTTCTTTACTAAGGTTTAGTAGATTAGGTGTAAATCGTGGACGGTACTTTTTGCCCCTTTTTATTCGCCTGTACCTAATTTTTTAATATCTACATTGTACAAGATACTCAATACAGAATATTACTCTCAGTTTTAATCTAAAATCGAAGAGAAAATTGACCAACTTTATATTACGAAGTGCTTAAGGTGGTAAACTTATCACCAACTGATTCTTTGTGCAACCTCGTACAAAAGCGTTTAGAATCGGGATTTCATGTCAACTTCGATGGTGCCACCATTAGAAAATCTGTCCATGTCTGTCAGTTGCTCTTTCGCAGCTGAACTGCTGAACCGATTTTAATAAAATGTAAAATGCATAATAAAAATCAAAGCAAAGGTTATTTTTTTCAAAAACCAACCCTTAAATGACTATAATAGGGGATGAATGTTTGTAAGAAAATAGTAATTATTCTTAAATGACAAAGTCAAAACTAACAACTAGTAAAATTATAAAAATATTAATAAAAGTGATTAAGTAAAAACAGATAACTGAAGAAAAAATGTTCTAGTAAAAAATGCTTATTTGTGCTGAGGTTTTACTTAATAAATTATAAAGTTATCCAACTTTCCACAAGCTTGAAATACCTAAGTTATGGAAAAAGTTAAACCTTGCAAAATTAAAACTTTAGTCAGGAGGCACGAAAATCTGTGGAAATGGAGTAAGACGTTGCAATTTACAGAAATGTTTAATTTTTGGTAGGGTCAAAAGTTTTGGCTTGCTGTCACTGACATCTGGAGAGGTCAATAACTTACCTTATTTGCGTATGGTGTTAGGATGTGACGAACCCGTCACCGACTAGTTTGTTCGTTAGTTAATTCCGTAATCTGTTAAGATTGTCAGATAAGATAAATTAAACTTTAGAAACTTAGAACGATTTTAGAAAGGGTTTGAACCCAGGGATCTAAGAAAGATTCATAAGCTTTTAGAAAATTATTACTACGTTTAAAGCAAAGTAATGTTACTGATATCCATAAGCATCGGCAAATGCTTTTCATCAGGCAGCCCCCTGGATTCTATGTCTTTCTCGGCCGTCATAAAGTTCATGCTCTCCATTTTTGTTTTCCGATTCTTACTACTAGTTAATTATTTCCGATTAGGCTTTCAGCTAAGCTGCGCAGCCAGGTCACAGTGACTAATTATTATTTAAAACGTGGCCGCTAACCGCTTCATTTTATAAGTAAAACTTGTTTATCGACATATAAAACAAATTTGCACTTATAGCTTCTTATTGTTCATTGACCTCTAGATATGTTTCACAAAAAA
>NJDD01005812.1:26727-42481 GCA_002245505.1 Calephelis nemesis
TAGTGTGGGTAATGTTTTATTTATTGATTCAATGTACTTTATAAGCATTATTATTGAAAAATACACCCTGATTTTTTAATCACCATCCAAATTTTAATATGTTGATCTTAAGTGAAAATAATTAAATACGTGTTTTTTCTTTTAGTATCCCTCAATACTAAAATATTAAGATATGACATCGCAGTCGTCTACAAAATATTGATGTTTATGGGCAGCGCGCGCTCCGTACCTACGCGCTGAGTGCTCTGACATGCTAGATAGGTAGGTACACGGCGGTAGTAACGCGCCGAGCGGCCGCAGTTCATTGATATTTGTAAATAATAACAAAGATTCAAATTTTCATAAATGGACTTATTTATAGATACTTTATGCCCAGAAAAAATTTGGATGGTGATAAAAAAATCTTGCCTTCTCCTACATGAACTATAAGTGTGCCAAATTTTATGCTCCTCCGTTATCGCAACTTTCGTAAAAAGTATTAATGTATACATTTGTAATATTTCATACAATATAAATTTTGAACTGTAGCTTATTGTATTGTAAATATAACATTTTATGTGAGACTATTTATAATATAATGTTTTCTAGGTTAAATAATTTTAAAAGAGACAAGTCCGCTGAATTTTTTTTACTAGGTACCTTTTTCGGTATCTATCACGTATATAGTGTATATGAATAAATTATACTGAAACTGAAATTTGTGTCTGAATAGGCATAGAGTATCGAATATCGAGTGCCACAATAATTACAGACAAACCTTATTTGCTACACATTAATATATTTTTCATTAAATATATTATATACTAGCTGCCCCAGCGAACTTCGTCCCGCCAACATCCGGATAAAAACTATCCTATCTTTTAAGATGGACCAAACTACAGATATATGAGAAATTTTATCTAAATCGGTTCAGTAGTTTTGGAGTTTATTGGCAACATCCATCGTGACACAAGATTTTTATATATATAAGATTGGTATAGGGATAAAACGACTCTTTAATGGTTTGAAATTCACATCATCTGTTTACGCCAAAGTTATTTACGGGATGCAAATATGATTCATAAATTTTAATCTACTGTCGTTATATTAAAAATAAAATCTAATGGCAACAATGACGAGCTTAAGCTTTGCGATAGAAAAAAATAAGGCGCTGAGCAGTATTTCAGTTTTGGATAACGCCTCATTCTCATCCCATTAACGAGATCCAGTCGATTGAGGGCGATAGTGGCAAACATTTCTGTGTGTGTGTATATAAACCACAATATAAAATGGCATATAATATAAAATATTAGTGGAAGCAAAACATTTTTTTAAATAAACTTGAGGATAATATATGTATAAGAACTGGCCGGTCAGCAGTCGAGGAGCTCATTCGAACCCGGCGTTACCATCAGCATGTGACTACACACCGGTCACGGACGTACCCACTAAATTCACAGAACCCTGTCACAGACTATCCAATCCGATATCAATCCCAGTCATAGCACTATAAGCAATGGCATAAGTAACACCAAATTACACTATTGTAATAGATCCACCTAGTAACCAGAACGTAGCACCAAGTCCAGGTTCGGTCGTCTCCTGGGAGACAGCCTCTGTGGCTGGTGTTATAAGAAAAAATCCAATCCATCTAAATAATTATGGTCCAAAAATCTGCTCGGCCCATAAAGCGCGGTAATATTATATACATAAAGTTGTAAAAACCTCAAGGTTAAGGTTAAGGTTAAGATGCCAAGTATAGAAAGTGTCGAAACTCGATCTAAACTCTAATCGAATCCATTTTAGTCTGATATTTTTTACATTGTTATCGTCATTTTAAGATTGCTTTTATTAAATACTCGTATTATGTTGTTGGATGTTTGGATACCTAGTTGTTGTAAGTATTCGAGTTTTATGTATTGAATTGTTAATTTATATAAATGTCATATTTTTCTACAGATTTAGAATAAGCCTCCATTTTGCTGATTCCGCGTAAGATTTTGCTTCAGCAAAATGAAGGCATATTCTGTATATTATGTCACAAAGAATTTTTGCAAAGTAACGGCTTTATTCAATAAAATGTACTTAGTTTATTCAGTACATTTTTAGTTCAGTATCCTAAAAATATGTATAAAATAAGACTCTGTCTGTATAGGTATATTATATTCCATTTATATGTATATATCGCTGAAACGGTTTTGAAAACCCATTTGTGGGTGTCTGTACAAATCAACAATTTATTGGAAGAATCATGAATATGTATTTTATGATATTGGTACGCAAACAAGCATACGGATTTCCTGATGGAAAGAAATTTACGCCGCCTAGAGATACCAGAGGTGGTAATGGTGAGTTGCCAACCTGAGGCCGGGATGTTAGGCAGGCATATCGAGCAAAAGTAAGTTTACCGGCTACCTTAACCTCCAAATCGGAACACATCATGAAGTTATAGCGGCAGGATTAGGTAAGGCGGTGGTACCAATCCGGGTGAGTCGATGCGAAAGTCTACCACCTAGTAACACTTTACATCTCACTTTTCAACTTCAAAACGAGTCTCTACACTTACAGCGTATCTAACAATTTTTATCACTGTAACAGTAGAATTTATTCTACGAAATATCCTTTATGAGCGAAATTTTCTGAAAAGTTGTGCTAATGAATGTGGAATTAAAACGTATGGGGCTTCATATTAAAAATACCACGTTTATGAAAAATACTTCCTTCCACGAATGAAAGGACTCATGTTTATTTGAGGTGAGTGCAGTGTTTAAAACCGCGAGCTCTGACGAATTACCTGCTTCTTTATTAATTGAAAGTTCTTTCTTCAATATTTAACTAGTGGCCCGCCCCGGCTTCGCACTTTATATATTAAAAAAACTGCATCAAAATCCCGGGGGGCCAGTGATCACTTTCCATCAGGTGACCCACTTGCTCGTTTACCTCCTCTTGTATAAAAAAACACATGACGAAAAATTCAGCAAGAATAATAAACGTGGTGTCAATTAATTAGGAGGGTACGCAAACTTACGTACGTAGGTAGATGTACTTAGATGTTACCATTGGTATTTTTGGTGTCTTATGGCTACGTGTATTTGTTATCATGGGCGTAGCGAGGTACGGACAAAGGGGGCATCTGCACAAGGAACCCTCCCCAGTCCCTCCGAAGAGTGTTCTTGTAGAAGTGCAACTATTCGAATAACCGAGAACAGATTGAACGGGCTACACATGTTAAGCATGGACAAGATAGATGTTTGCAGGTCTGCCAAGATCGTAGCATTTGGCACTTGATACACTCTGCCTTATTTGTAAGGGTCTGGGCGTGAAGATATGTATGTATCTTTGTTTGCCCCACTTGGCACGGAAACCTGGCTACGACCTTATTTGCTATTATTTTACAAAATCTGTATGATTATTCTTTATACATAGGTATACTTATATGTCTCAAAATCTATATCTGTTAAGTATTTAGTTTCTTTGTAATTAAACTAGATGTATCTCGAAGTTTTGAACCTTTTGAGATATCGGGTTTAAAAGTTATCCATATCCTTGTTCAATAGAAAAACTATTTACTCGTAATTTGGTTGTCGTTTGACGTAAAATTTAAATATTTGAACATAAACACTTGCATATACAGGTTAACTTTGACAGGACCTGCCAAATTGGCCAAAATTGCCAAAAAAAATGGCAATGCATTTAGACTATTATTTCCAAATTGTAACATTTACTTTTTTAAATATTCATTCATTTGAAACAGTCCGTAAAAATGCTTAACTTGTCACGCTCTGTCGTACCTAGTACGAGTAATGAAGTCACCAGCCTGCGAATGTGGCTGATTTTGATAGGAACCAGTTTCAGGCTTTGCTTACGTTACAACCATGCATCTTGTATTTTGGATCGGATAAAAAATATAAATTGATTTTTGAAGTTTGAACTTCTTTAGCGGCGTTGGGCACTTATTTTGGAATGGGTAAAAACTTCTAAACTCACGTCAGGACACGTGACCTGATAGAAAATTAGTAAGAAGGATGGAGAGTGAACAGCCAGCCCAGAATAGTAGAGGAAGTATATCCCTCTTTTTCTGTAAAAATGGCGAAAATGTATGCCTGCTGTTTCGTTTAGACGACGCAGGACGCTTGATCGAATGTTCGTGTTGTCATGTTTGTGTACGATAGCGCAATAAATAAATATTCCAAACATTCCAAAATATCAATACATATGGAGAACGTTAATATTTAAGTTTTCACTTCTGCGGACACTCCCAGTGAGCAACCCGTCGATTTTTTTAATTTTTAAAGTGTTATTACTCTTTCTCAAAATTTGGTTGGTGCTTTATATGTAACCCTGAATAATACTGGTAGATAATACGTAGCCTATATTTACGAAATATCTTCATGATAATTTATTTCAGGAAATTAAAGAATAACAAGGCCCTCGAGCTTATTTTTAAAAATATTCCGCGATTATGGCTGCGGTATCAGCTTAAACACGCTGAAGTAATTTGGCTTTTTATAATATTGTAGAGTTGTAAAAGTTGTGGGTGCTGTTTCTCTTTTAATATTTTATTTTTGTACCCTAATGAAGACATGTTTTTAAAAGGTTTTAACAGAAATTTATTTTGTAACGTGCTTTTACTTGTAACGTCTATTCTCAGCTTGACTTGACTAGAAAATTTTTGAAGGACTGTTCAAGATGTTTTTAATAAGTCAAAACTCGATAGGAGAATGCTGAGAATTTGAGGAGTTCCTATGGCCATCTTCCAGTTCCCTGATAAGATCAGTTCTTAAGTAATTTTGCAATATCATACGATTTACACATACCTACATGCAAAATTTCAGCTCAAGCCCGGTTACTTTATTAAATAAATATCTCTGGACAAGTCATCTAAATGTTCATCACACTAATGCCTGCCTCCGTCGGGAATCGAACCCGAGCCTCGCGGTTGGTCGATGTACTCGTAGTTAGGCGTGTACGCCAGCCACTCGACCAACGAGGCGGTTCAAGAGACGAGTCGTTTTGCTTACGAATGGCTGTTTTTTGTACGAATAGTAAACTATACATTTTGTATAACTATGAGCAACGATTCGTTAATTTTAGGCAAACTACCAATGTTTATTCCAACGGTTCACGGTTCGTTGATTATAGGAACCGGGCTTCTGTCGGTAACTAGGAATTTGACTTGTAAGATTGCGAACTAAATAAAAGATTGTCATAAAGATTGACTAGTTCCAAATATAGGTTTTTATCCTCCAAATCGGAAAATGTCAACGCAAGCACTGACGTTATAGTGGCAGGAATAAATAATTTGGTATTGCCAATCCGAACCAGCCGCTGCGAAACTCTAACACATAGTCAGATATCACTCTGTAAATGACGGTAAGCCTATGCTCGCCTTTTACGAACTGCCTGGCAGGAAGGAAATGGTTTATTCTGCAAGGAGCCCGGACCAACACGGGGAATTTATAGGGTTGCAGGCGATGGGACAGTTTAAAGTTACTGTTTCAGCTTACTGGGCGTATCAAGAAATTTGAGAGGCTTATTGGTGATTATTTAGAAAATATCAAAATTGCTTGGTAACAACAAAAAATATAGCACAGAAATAGCCATTTTGCGTTTATTTCTGTAGTGGTTCAAAGCGACAGAAACTTCTAAATATAATTTTTTTAAATATCCCAGCACAAGTTAGGAACACGAATTGAATCTAACTCCCGAAGTAAGAATATTATATGCTTGTGTTATGGGTGTTAGTCAACGATTCTAATACATAGAAATACTTGTATAGATACCAGAACAAATTTAATAAACACCCAGACCCGGAAATGCAGACATTTAAATGTTCACCACACAAATGCCTGTCCCAGTCGGGATTCGAACCCGAGCCTCACGGCTGGTCGGTGTAGTTAGGCGTATACGCTAGCCACTCGACCAACGAGGCGGACTAAATTACAAAAATCTGACCAAGCTTATTTATGATTTCAAAGGTCAAAATTCAAGTTTGTCCATATAAACTAACGTAAGAAAAAAAAATATGTTTTTTTGATTCCTTTATTAGTTACAAATAACACGATCTACTAGAAAATCATCTATTACCAAGTGGCACGCTGAGCGTCAGTTACTTCCGAAGTTTCCGTGTTTTAAAATCACCGGGTCGAAAGGTCATATTAGGGTTTACAATGGCAAATTTGTTAAAGGTCAAATTTATCCTTCTATAAAGGGAACTTTTCTTTATTTATGGAAGTTATTTTTATTTATGGAAACTATAGCGCGACAGTAGTCAAAATCCTATAGGATAATTTGAATATACGAGTAGCATCTGTAGTCATAAGCCTACCTAGCATATCTAGTGGTAGGCTACGAAAATTATTCCTGTTACCATAACGTCCAATGCTTGACGTTGATGTGTTCCGGTTCGGAGGGTAAGGTAGCCGGTAAACTTATTTATACTCGAGGCCTAACATCCAGGCCTCAGGTTGACAACGCAACTTTACCATCTTTAATGTCTCTAGGCGGCGTGAATTTCTTAACATCAGGAAATCTGTCTGTTTGTTTGCCTACCGTTATCATAAAAATAAAAAAATAGATACGTTGCTTTGATAGAAGAATACTCAGGCCTGTCCACGTAGTACCACGGTAGCGATTAGCGGCAATCTACAAGAAAATGTTGGCCGCGGGGACCTGGCGGCTAAATACAGGGCACAAGTCTTAAATACAGAAGAATAATATACTTTCATTAACTTTTATTTTTTAAAGTATTATTACATATAAATACAATATAAATAAAAGAAACGCTAAATGTTTCCAAAGTACAAACATTTTTTGTTTTATAATCAGTCATACATGTTATTTTCGTACTTCACCTCAAAGATAATATCGGTAGATTAGCCCTTACATTATTAGCCATTACATTTTAGTCTGATATTTTTTACATTGTTATTGTCATTTTAAGATTGCTTTTATTAAATACTCGTATTATGTTGTTGGATGTTTGGATACCTAGTTGTTGTAATTATTCGAATTTTATAAATTGAATTGTTAATTTATATAAATGTCATATTTTTCTACAGATTTAGAATAAGCCTCCATTTTGCTGATTCCGCGTAAGATTTTGCTTCAGCAAAATGAAGGCATATTCTGTATATTATGTCACAAAGAATTTTTGCAAATTCTTATTTTTAATGCTTTATTCAATAAAATGTACTTAGTTTATTCAGTAAATTTTTAGTTCAGTTTGCTAAAAATATGTATAAAATAAGACTCTGTCTGTATAGGTATATTATATTCCATTTATATGTATATATCGCTGAAACGGTTTTGAAAACCCATTTGTGGGTGTCTGTACAAATCAACAATATATTGGAAGAATCACGAATATTTATTTTATGATATTGGTACGCAAACAAGCATACGGATTTTCTGATGGAATCGCCGCCTAGAGACACCAGAGGTGGTAATGGTGAGTTGCCAACCTGAGGCCGGGATGTTAGGCCTCGAGCAAAAGTAAGTTTACCGGCTACCTTAACCTCCAAATCGGAACACATCATGAAGTTATGGCGGCAGGATTAGGTAAGGCGGTGGTACCAATCCTGGTGAGTCGATGCGAAACTCTACCACCTAGTAACACTTTACATCTCACTTTTCAACTTCAAAACGAGTCTCTACATTAACAGCGTATCTAACAATTTTTATCACTGTAACAGTAGAATTTATTCTACGAAATATCCTTTATGAGCGAAATTTTCTGAAAAGTTGTGCTAATGAATGTGGAATTAAAACGTATGGGGCTTCATATTAAAAATACCACGTTTATGAAAAATACTTCCTTCCACGAATGAAAGGACTCATGTTTATTTGAGGTGAGTGCAGTGTTTAAAACCGCGAGCTCTGACGAATTACCTGCTTCTTTATTAATTGAAAGTTCTTTCTTCAATATTTAACTATATTTCGGTTTCGCTTATATTAAAAAAACTGCATCAAAATCCCGGGGGGCCAGTGATCACTTTCCATCAGGTGACCTACTTGCTCGTTTGTCTCCTCTTGTATAAAAAAAACACATGACGAACAATTCAGCAAGAATAATAAAAGTGGTGTCAATTAATTAGGAGGGTTTGCAAACTTACGCATGTAGGTATGGTGTAATCTTAGATGGGTAGCGCACCATTGGTATTTTTAGTGTCTTATGGCTACATGTATTTGTTATCATGGGCGTAGCGAGGTACGGACAAAGAGGCCGGCTGCAAAAGAAACCCTTCCCAGTCCCTCCGAAGAGTGTTCTTGTAGAAGTGCAACTATTCGAATAACCGAGAACAGATTGAACGGGCTACACATGTTAAGCATGGACAAGATAGATATTTGCAGGTCTGCCAGGATCGTAGCGTTTGGCACTCGATACACTCTGCCTAATTTGTAAGGGGCTGGGCGTGAAGATATGTATGTGTCTATGTTTCCCCCACTTGGCACGGAAATACTTTATACATAAGTATACTTATTTGTCTCAAAATCTATATCTGTTAGGTATTTAGTTTCTTTTTAATTAAACTAGATGTATCTCGAAGTTTTGAACCTTTTGAGATATCGGGATTAAAAGTTATCCATATCCTTGTTCAATAGAAAAACTATTTACTCGTAATTTGGTTGTCGTTTGACGTAAAATTTAAATATTTGAATATAAACACTTGCATATACAGGTTAACTTTGACAGGACCTGCCAAATTGGCCAAAAATTGCCAAAAAAAGGCAATGCATTTAGACTATTATTTCAAAATTGTAACATTTACTTTTTTAAATATTCATTCATATGAAACAGTCCGTAAAAATGCTTAACTTGTTGTCACGCTCTGTCGTACCTAGTACGAGTCATGAAGTCACCAGCCTGCGAATGTGGCTGATGTCGATAAGAATCAGTTTCAGGCTTTGCTTAAGTTACAACCATGCATCTTGTATTTTGGATCGGATAAAAAATATAAATTGATTTTTTAAGTTTGAACTTCTTTAGCGGCGTTGCGCACTTATTTGGGAATGGATAAAAACTTCTAAACTCGCGTCAGGACACGTGACCTGATCGAAAATTAGTAAGAAGGATGGAGAGTGAACAGCCAGCCCAGAATAGTAGAGGAAGTATCTCCCTCTTTTTCTACGGCGCGGCGAAAATGTATGCCTGCTGTTTCGTTTAGACGACGCAGGATGCTTGCGCGAATGTTCGTGTTGTCATGTTTGCGTACCATAGCGCAATAAATAAATATTGTATTCTAATACATAAGTGATAGTACTTTCATACTGCTAATTAACGCAATTCGTGCAAAATTATTCCCTAACCATTCCAAAATATCACAAATGCAGAACGTTAATATTCAAGTTTACACTTCTGCTTTAATTCCTGGAGAGCAACACGTCGTTTTATTTAATTTTTAAAGTGTTATCAATTCCGAACTGTTTTTCAAAGTTTGGCTGATGTTTTGTACTCGTATGTAGGTAATCCTGTATAATATTGGTAGATAATACGTGGCCTATATTTACGAAATATCTTCATGACAATTTATTTCAGGAAATTAAAGAATAACAAGGCCCTCGAGCTTATTTTTAAAAATATTCCGCGATTATGGCTGCGGTATCAGCTTAAACACGCTGAAGTAATTTGGCTTTTTATAATATTGTAGAGTTGTAAAAAGTTGTGGGTGCTGTTTCTCTTTTAATATTTTATTTTTGTGCCCTAATGAAGATATGTTTTAAAAAGTTTTTAACAAAAATGTTTTTGTAACAAGCTTTAACTTGTAACGTCTATTCTCAGCTTAACTTGACTAAAACAAATTTGAAGGACTGTTCAAGATGTTTTTAATAAGTCAAAACTCGATAGGACAATGCTGAGAATTTGAGGAGTTCCTATAGCCATCTTCCAGTTCCTTGATAAGATCAGTTTTTTAGTAATTTTGCGTTGTCATACGATTTACACATACCTATATGCAAAATTTTAGCTCAAGCCCGGTTCCTTTATTAAATAAATAAATATCTCTGGACAAGTCACACAAATTGAATCTAACCCCAAAGTAAGCAAGTTATATGCTTGAGTTATGGGTGTTAGTCAATGATCCTAATACACAGAAATACTTAAATACACAACAGAATAAATTTAATACACACCCAGACCCGGAAATGCAAACATATAAATGTTCATCACACTAAAGCTTGCCTCCGTCGGGAATCGAACCCTTGCCTCGCGGTTGGTCGATGTACTCGTAGTTAGGCGTGTACGCCAGCCACTCGACCAACGAGGCGGTTCAAGAGACGAGTCGTTTTGCTTACGAATGGTTGTTTTTTGTACGAATAGTACACTATACATTTTGTATAACTATGAGCAACGATTCGTTAATTTTAGGCAAACTACCAATGTTTATTCCAACGGTTCACGGTTCGTTGATTATAGGAACCGGGCTTCTGTCGGTAACTAGGAATTTGACTTGTAAGATTGCGAACTAAATAAAAGCTTGTCATAAAGATTGACTAGTTCCAAATATAGGTTTTCATCCTCCAAATCGGAAAATGTCAACGCAAGCACTGACGTCATAGTGGCAGGAATAAATAAGGTGGAAATGCCAATCCGAACGAGTCGCTGTGAAACTCTAACACATAGTCAGATATCACTCTGTAAATGACGGTAAGCCTATGCTCGCCTTTTACGAGCTGCCTGGCAGGAAGGAAATGGTTTATTCTGCAAAGGAGCCCGGACCGACACAGGGAATTTATAGGGTTGCAGGCGATGGGATAGTTTAAAGTTACTGTTTCAGATTACTGGGCGTACCAAGATTTTGAGAGGCTTATTGGTGATTATTTAGAAAATATCAAAACTGCTTGGTAACAACAAAAAATATAGCACAAAAATAGCCATTTTGCGTTGATTTCTGTAGTGGTTCAAAGCAACAGAAACTTCTAAATATTAGTTTTTTAAATATCCCAGCACAAGTTAGGTACACGAATTGAATCTAATCCCCGAAGTAAGAAAATTATATGCTTGTGTTATGGGTGTTAGTCAACGATACTAATACATAGAAATACTTATATAGATACCAGAATAAATTTAATAAACACCCAGACCCGGAAATGCAGACATTTAAATGTTTATCACACAGATGCCTGCCCCAATCGGGAATCGAACCCGAGCCTCGCGGTTAATCGGTGTAGTTAGGCGTATACGCTAGCCACTCGACCAACGAGGTAGACTAAATTAAAAAATCTGAAACTGTAGCGCAACTAAACTCTATAACCAAGCTTATTTATCATTTCAAAGGTCAAAATTCAAGTTTTTCCATGTAAACTAACGAAAGAAACAAAAAAAATGTTTTTTTGGTTCTTTTATTAGTTACAAATAACACGATCTACTAGAAAATCATCTACTACCAAGTGGCATTCTGAGCGACAGTTACTTCCGAAGTTTCCGTGTCTTAAAATCGCCAGGTCGAAAGGTCATATTAGGGTTTACAATGGCAAATTTGTTAAAGGTCAAATTTATCCTTCTATAAAGGGAACTGCCTTATCCATTTATGAACGTGGTGAGCTCCACCATGTTTAATTTTTAGTTCTTACATACATACGTACATATCTTCACGCCAAGTTCCTTACGGGGTAGGCAGAGAGTATCGAGTGCCAGATTTATTGATTTTTAGTTCTTAAAACCATAATGCGACAGTAGTCAACATCCTATAGGATAACTCGATTATTGCATCTGTAATCATAACTAGGTGATGCGTTGCTTTGATGGAAGAATGAGCAAGCGTCCCCACCTTCTGATCACCACTGCACAGTGAAGGCGGACGTAGAGGTTTTTAGTGGGTATTGCTGTACCAGCGATACTCACACTTAGGCCTGTCTACGCCTCCCTGTCGTGCATAAAGGAATTTTCAAAGGTGACATCTGACTAGGTGGTAGAGTTTCGCAGGGACTCACTCGGATTGGTACCACCGCCTTAACTATTCCTGCCGCCATAACGTCATGACGTGTTCCGGTTTAGAGGGTGAGGTAGCCGGTAAACTTACTTTTGCTCGAGGCCTTACATCCCGGCCTCATGTTGGCAACGCACCATAACCACCTTTAATGTCTCTAAGCGGCGTGAATTTCTTACCATCAGGAAATCCGTCTGCTTGTTTGCCTTCAATATCATAAAAAAAAGGTTGATGTGTCAAAGCTTGCCCGAATTTTCACCACCACTATATTTACCCCTATCGCAACAATGTTAGTGCTTCCCATTATTATGTTCCGTGACAGGATACACGAGTCTCAGCTATGTTGTCTATAGAAGACGTTTAATCTTACCATAAAACGAGCCTTGTGTTTTAAGTATTCAATCTAATGAGCTTTAAAAGTGATTATCAGAGTAGTCTGTAAGACCCCAACATATGAGGCGGGTAGCGATTAGCGGCAATTTACAAAAAAAGGTTGGCCGTGGCAACCTACAAGAGAATGTTGGCCGCGGCAACCTACAAGAAAATGTTGGCCGCGGCAACCTGGCGGCTAAATACAGGGCACAAGTCTTGAATACAGAAGAATAATATACTTTCATTAACTTTTATTTTCTAAAGTATTATTACATACAAATACAATATAAATAAAAGAAACGATAAATGTTTCCAAAGTACAAACATTTTTTGTTTTATAAATCAGTCATACATGTTGTTTTCGTACTTCACCTCAAAGATAATATCGGTAGATTAGCCCTTACATTTATTTTAAAAAATTAATTTTATTACACAAATTCTAATCTATGCTTAATGTTATCCAAGGTTTTTGCGCGCATTGCTGTTGTTTGAAAAAAAAAGCTATAATTATGGGTAGTATATATATATAACATTTAACTACCATATCACTAATAACTAGTGTATTTGGGTATAGCAGCAAAATTGTACCAAATCCTACGTTTTATATTAAAGGTGACAAAAAGGCGGCAAGTACTCGAATTCACAGGACGAATATTACGATATATATCTTTGGTTTTATCTAAAATGGTATCACGACTTAGTGACTACGGACTCTGGTACATCCACTTTCATTTCAATGGCTTCTGGAGTTTTCTTATCTTCTACTCGGGGTCCGGTGCCGTTGATCAGACATTCGATGTACGAAGGTGGCTTGTCTGCATTTTGTTGAGCTTTTTCATTACGTAATTCACGTATATATTTGTGAATTATGACCAAGAATACTGCAGCAATAACTGTGAAAAAACAATTAATACTCTTTGTCTTTAAAAACACGTTATTTACTATTATTATTAAATATTACTATTTTTAATAAATTATTTTTTTTATTTCTAAATTATTATTTATTTATTTCAAGAGGCTCGCACACCGGCGTGTTTGTATGAAAAGGATAATGAACGTGAAAAAAACCAGACAGGTTTGTCAGAATCTTGAGCTCTGGCACTCTATGCCTACTCCGTAAGGGACTTGGCGTAAAGACATGTATGTATTTATTTATAACTAAAAAAAGTTATGTTAGTTACATTATTTATAATTCATGTGACTGAAAATGGATGGAAAAGTAGCTTAGAAGCAGAAGACTGACATAGGATACTTTAGATCCCACTCAATTGAATATTTAATTTAAAAGTTCGCCAAACAGCTAGTACATAATTACAAAAAAAACATATGGAATTGTTTTAGTAATTTTTAATGTCATAAGAAGACAATGCAGCCGCCGCACATCTTAATTTTCAAAAATATGCATGGTCGTAAATAGCAAAGAAGTCACTGCTTTGCGATCTGAAGCTAGAACCGGTTTAATAAATTAATTAATTGGCCTATCCTTCAAATTAGAACAGGACTCTAGCAAGAATTCATACTTTGATGGTAGGATTAGATAACGTAGCGAGACAATTTGGAATTTGTTTCAATAAGTTTGTGTAACAATGTAAATCATATTGAATAATATTAAAAATTGAACTTCAATTAATATAGCATCAGTATTTTTTCTACTACCATTATTCAATAATTTATATTTTTTCTTCTATTTTTTCTACGCCAGGAATATTCTAGTTGTTGGAATGAACAAATATCCAAGTATGAAGATCATATTCAATCATTCATTCCTTCGTTCCCACTCACGCTTGACATAAAGATATCGTTCACATTTTTATGCTTCTTCACTTCAATAAACCGCCTCGTACTGAGCAGACTACTTTTATTTAAAATATCCTGAGTATCCATCACCAATACTAGTAATTTATTCAAATTTTGTTTTCTTGAATTTAATATACAAAGTTCAGTATTTTTATTTGTCATTTATATGTCATACAATTAGCCATGAGCAAACGGCTTGTTATTCCACAAGAGTTCCAGGTGGACTCTTAGGGTTCCACGGGAGACTCGACGGGGTTGCCTCAATGGCCATACGGCCATGCAAGGGGTCCATCGATTCCAGCAAAATTTTATAGAGGTCTATGTATCAAAATAGTTCTGGCAATCTCGGAGCTAACCTAACAAAATCTAAGAGTAACCATGTCAATAACTATCTATAACAAACAGCCTTTGCTTTTAAAGCTTTTTCGTTTAGATACAGATGTCCCACAACTAATTTGATTGCTTTACATCAAGCAGTCCACTCCTAAATCTGTTTTTACTAAAAAGAACCGCCGAATAGAAATATTGCCTTTGTTATTAAGTCCGTCTTAAACCTGTACCCAGTCATGAAGTATGAATATATTGGCGGCATACTTACAAATATCTATAAGTTTGATGAACCAGTACGCTTCTACAGCAAACAAGCGCATTTCCGGCTGATAAGCAAAGTATAATACTTGTAAAACTAGTTTCACTGTCGCCATTCCGAAAAACATTCGCATCGATTCTGGATCTCTCTGTAAAAATGTTTTTTGTTTTAACGTATATTAATATCTTTAATATCTTACCAACTGCTCATCAAAAGTAATATAGTCTTGAAATAAGGACTATTTTTTATTTTTAGGCATGGGATCATCAAGATGTCCCCCATCTTAAGTAAAGTAAGCATCAGTTCGTCAAGCTTAATTGAATTGTGTTGTTTGTTTGTTACACTTTTCATAAAATCTTACTAAAGTAATTCAAAATACTCCCGCGTTGGTCCGGGCTCCTTTGCAGAATAGACTATCTGCCTTCCTGCCAGGCAGCTCGTGAAAAGCGAGCACCGTTACTGTCACCAACACCGTGACATCCGACTAGGTGGTAGAGTTCCGCAACGACTTTCCCGGATTGGTACCACCGCCGTACCTATTCTTGCCACCATAACGTCAGCGCTTGATGTTAACGTGTTCAACAACAAAGATAAAGTAGCCAGTAAATTTGCTTTCGTTCGAGGCTTAACATCCTGGGCTCAGGTTGGCAACGCACCATTACCTTTGGCATCTCTAGGCAGCGCGAATTTCTTACCGTCTGGAAGTCCGTCTGCTTGTTTGCCTTTCAATATCATAAAAAAGTCATCATAGGTGACATGCAAATCCAAGGTCTACGCATGGAACTTGGCGGCATCAGGAAAATAGATGATGATACTTTTCAATGAATAATGTCCCTTGTACACCTTAACTAGACAAAATGTCAAGAACATCGACTAATTTTATTCATATCGAATACACCGATTAGAGCTTTACATTTATGTTTATTTTCTGAGTTTAAAAACGCTGGCGAGACTGGAGATACCACTGTATTCGTACTTACGAAGAAACCTAGGTGTGTCGAATGCTACACAAAAATTAGTTAATTAGTACTTGACGTGTCTGAGTGCGGTGGCAAATCTAACACAACAAAAAAGAATTATCAAAATTTGT
>NJDD01005812.1:44222-62089 GCA_002245505.1 Calephelis nemesis
CCCATCCTAAGTAAAGTAAGCATCAGTTCGTCAAGCTTAATTGACTTGTATCACTTTGTTACACTTTTCATTAAATCTTACTTAAGTAATTCAAAATACTCCCGTGTTGGTCCGGGCTCCTTTGCAGAATAGACTATGTGCCTTCCTGCCAGGCAGCTCGTAAAAAGCAAGCACCGTTACTGTCACCAACACCATGACATCCGACTAGGTGGTAGAGTTCCGCAACGACTTTCCCGGATCGGTACCACCGCCTTACCTATTCTTGCCACCATAACGTCAGCGCTTGATGTTAACGTGTTCAACAACAAAGATAAAGTAGCCAGTAAATTTGCTTTCGTTCGAGGCTTAACATCCTGGGCTCAGGTTGGCAACGCACCATTACCTTTGGCATCTCTAGGCAGCGCGAATTTCTTACCGTCTGGAAGTCCGTCTGCTTGTTTGCCTTCCAACATCATAAAAAAAGTCATCATAGGTGACATGCAAATCCAAGGTCTACGCATGGAACTTGGCGGCATCAGGAAAATAGATGATGTACTAACTTTTCAATGAATAATGTCCCTTGTACACCTTAATTAGACAAAATGTCAAGAACATTGACTAATTTTATTCATATCGAATACAATAGAGCTTTACATTTATGTTTAATTTCTGAGTTTAAAAACGCTGGCGAGACTGGAGATACCACTGTATTCGTATTTACGAAGAAACCTAGGTGTGTCGAATGCTACAAAAAATTAGTTAATTAGTACTTGACGTGTCTGAGTGCGTCGCAAATCTAACACAACAAAAAAGAATTATCAAAATTTGTCCATCCGTCCAGGCGTGATACGGTGACCAACGGAAAAGGGATTCCCCTTGTCCGTTGTTCCCGTTTCTTACATATTAATTACTAGCTGCGCCCCGCGGTTTCACCCGCGTAAGTCCCAATCCCGCGGGAACTCCGGGATAAAAAGTAGCCAATATGTTATTCTGGGTCTTCAGCTACCTACATACCAAATTTCATCGTAATCGGCTTTGTAGTTTTTGCGTGAAAGAGTAACAAACATCCATACATACAAAACTTTCGCATTTATAATATTAATAGGATTCATATCATAAAAAATACACGTTTTTAGAATTATGCATTTTAAATATTATTGTCAAATTGTAATATTTACTTTTATAAAAATTGTTTAAAATAGTCCTCAAAAATACTTCACTCGTTGTCAACCTATGTCTTACCAAGTACGAATCATGACGTCACCAGCCTGCGACTGCAACTGATCTCGGTGGGAACCAGTTTTATTCTTTGTTTACGTTATAATCATATATCTTGTATTTTGCGTCGAATAAAAATTATAAATTGGCTTTCATTTATTAATTTTTAGTTTTTTCATAGATCGAAACTGTTATCGATTTTAGAAAAAAAATCGTTTCTAAAAATTTGGCTGGTTCTTATATGTAAACCTGTATATGAGTACTTGTTATCACCACTTAAAGACTTGACTTTTATAACTCACCTTATGGACCGCAGCTACATAAGAGACCACAAATCTTAACCATATTGCGTTGGTGAAGAAGTTGAGGATGTCAATCAGATTCACATGGAGCATTCCCGGGTAGCACTTGGGTTCGACGGGGATAAGCATGTAGTCGATAAGGGCATTGTTGTTAAGGATTATTGGGAAAGGGTAGAAGCCATGGGTTCCCAAATTTATGATGAGGAGGAACGGTTCCAACCATGGCCATTTGATTCCTTCGAGCTGAAAAAAAATTTTTCGTCACTTACGTAACATAAAATAACTAAATAGTAATAATAACACTTATTATATTATTAGCAATAATAAGGTAACGCTTACCTTATTATTACTATATTATTAATAGTATATTAATAATAATAAGGTACTAAGGTCATGAAAAATCAATCCATCGGGTTTCTTGATACAATAAGTTCCTGATATAAAAATATAGATGGTATTGTCGATACTGAGCTTGAATCTTTTTTATGCTTTAACATCAGCGACAAAGGTAAAAGAAATTATGAAGAAAAATACATTTTTTATAGTAGATTTACTAATCTTTAGTTTAAAATTCCTAATAATGTTGTAAAAGAGTAAACTGGTATTTTAAGTGTAGTAGTATAAAGTATTAAATCAAGTGTATTACGAAAAAGTAAACGTGTTCATTGAACAGTGTATATAAAGTGGAGCTCCACTCAGTGCCGCCGATGAAGAGTTTTCCCGTGTTGGTCTGATCTTCCTGTATAGAATAGACCATTAGTTTTCCTGTCAGGCAGCTCGTAAAAGACGAGTAGAGGTTAAGTGGGATATTACCAACAAGACCACTGGTGGTAGAGTACCATCCTGCGACTTATGCGATTAGGGATCCAGCACCAATCCTATTCTTACCGCCATAATGACAGTATTATACTCCGTTCTGGTAAATTTGCAAAATTGGCCTTACTTCGGCCACAAGGCAACAACACAACTACAGCATCTATTATATAGGCCGCGGTTTCAAAATTAGAGTGTAATCTTTACAACTTAGACTCATTGCAATATAAGAATTGACCAGTTATTTAAATGACTGGGTCAAACAGTTGAAATCAGGACGCGCATGAGGTTGAGGCCATGACGTTGTGGTTGAGGAACATTAGTGTATGATTAAGATTGTTGGGAGTAATATCTGAATCTACGGCTTTCAAAAAAAGGAAGAGGTTCTTAATACGTCTGTTTTAATAGTTGTTTGAGATTTCCGATGGTGTAGTGCTAGAACAAGTGAATGAAATTATATACCTTGGTTGTGCTTTTAGCAGGAATGGAAGTACACCGCGAATGTAGAAAGGAAACACACACTTTCCTTTAGGTTAACTATAACACCCGTATTCGAGATGCTTACTTCGCTTAGTAATGAAAAAATGCTGCGCGAAGTACGATATTTAGCTATGCTTTTCTTACGTCAAGCCTACTTAGTTCAATATCGGTTCTAAATGATTAGTTCTAATAGTGCGAATGGAGCGCTAGGTAAGCTATTACAAAGCGAGGTTTTGAATCAAAATGCTTGACTTGCTTTGCCTAATTACGTGCTTATGCCAAAGTTGTGACGGAAGCAAGAGTTGGGTATGTCAGAAAAAGCATGAAAATATGATAAATGCGGTTAAAATGAGAGCGCTACGGAAAATCTGAGGCGTAACGCTCGCTGACCCCAGTCGAAACAGTGATCGAGATAGAATGTGTTTGAAAAAAAGTGTTATTGTTAAGATGAGAAAAGGTATGTTCCGCTGGTTCAATCATGTGGAAAGAAAGGGAGATGGAAGATTGATAAAGCAGATATACAATGTGAATGTGGATAGATGTAGGTACCCGGGGAGACCAAGGTTGATATTCCATGACAAATCGTTCAAGTGTTATCCGTGGGTTGTGACAAGAGATTTCGAAATCGGCGTGTTTGTAAAAGTGTCATGTTTATGGAGAAAGCCAGAAAAGTCTGCAAGGGTCGTGAGATTTGGCACTAGATATTTTCTATATAACATGAACATTATGTGTGTATGTATGTGTGTGTGAAATAAATATTTTTTTAATTCTAAATGTGATAATAAAAATGGGACAGTATGTTTAAACATCTATCAAGTCACTACGGAGGGATGCTATGGCATAATTTTGAGTGTGACATAGACTACAGAGTTGCATAGACTACTTTTTATCCCGAAATCTTAATGGGATTTCATGGAGAAGTAAATACATTTAATAATGCCGCCTTTTTGGCCGAGTGGCTAGCATACTCGCCTAACTACAGCAACCATCAGCGAGGCTCGGGTTTGATTTCCGAAGGGGGCAGGCATTTGTGTGATGAACATATAGATGTCTGCATTTCGGTTCTGGGTGTTTATTAAATTTGTCCTGGTATCTATTTCAGTATGTCTATGATTTAGTATCGTTGACTAACACTCATAAAACAAGCATATCGTTTGCTTACTTTTATGTTAGATTCGAAGAATCTTCGACCAGTGTGTGTTACCGGTGATGACATATGGAACTAAGACTTGGCCGTTAAATGTGAGCCTCTTAAATAAGCTCAGAGTCGCTCAGTGTGCTATGGAGAGAGCTATGCTCGGTGTTTCTCTGCGAGATATGATCCGTAATTCGGTGATCCGCAAGAGAACGAGAGTAACCGACATAGTTCAGAGAGTCAGCAAGCTGAAGTGGCAATGGGCAGGCCACATTGCTCGCAGAACCGACAACCGCTGGGGTAGAAAGGTACTCGAGTGGCGGCCCCGCACCGGAGGACGTAGTGTTGGACGACCTCCCACCCGGTGGACTGATGATCTGATCAAAGTCGCGGGGAGTCGCTGGTTACAAGTGGCTGGTGATCGTGACTTGTGGCGCTCTTTGGGGAAGGCCTATGTCCAGCAGTGGACGTCTTCCGGCTGATGATGATGTTAGATTCAATTTGTGTTACTTGTCCAGGAATATTTATTTATTACATATTATGGATGGGACGGGAAACATTTAGTATTTATAAATGCGTATAATCATTGAATATATATTATGCATACAAGGAAAATTGACGTCAGTGAATATAATGGAACTGCATTGAAGTGCACTTCTTTTGTATGTGTGTGTAACAATGTATGTCTCACAGTGTAGCGCTGTGTATGTATGTAATACAGGTTCAAAGAAATCGAAATAAGAACTTACACTATTAGCATCAACATCACATTGGAAGCCGTTGGTGACAACTGACACGATCAGGATGTGGAATCCGATATCCACAATGCTGGCGATCTGTAAACAATGTACAACCAACAGTGATAGGTATTTTGAAGATAGTTCGCCTCGGTGGTCTAGCGATTCAGTTGTTGGACTTGACTGCATAAGGTCCCGGGTTCGAATCCTGGGTCGGGCAACAAAAAGAAAATTGGGTTTTATAAATTTCCTAATAAAAAAAAACGTTGCCTGGGGTTGAATATGTGCTCGGTTGGCGATAGGCGTGCCACCTATCACATGGTGGGACTTAGTGTCTTCGGCTAGTCCTGGGTGTTCTAGTTGTGCCTCTGGCTAATCGTTGAAATGGGCGTGAAGATATTTTTTTAGAATAAAAATCTGGCTTACCAGATTCATGTATCCAATGATGAAACATTTGAGCCGAAGATTACCCCCACAACACCAATCTGTCTTCGAGACTTGCATTATTCACCTAAACAGAAAAAGTAATTTATATATTAATACGTGATGCCAAAACTTTGAACCCCTTTTTACGAAAATTACGCGGACGAAGGCGAATAAAATTTGGCAACCTTATAGTTTATGTCTAGGAGAAGGGCGGAACGCTAATCTGTTTTCAATAATAATGATTATGAAGTACATTAAATTAATAAATTAACTACCTACAAATTTACCCACACTACCATGCATTTGACACACACAAACAAATATATTGTTGATAACGATAAAAGATCACAGATGGCGCACTAAAAAGGAGTCATCCATAAATTACGTCACGCGAATTTTAAAACTTTTCGACCCCTCCTTGTCACAGGTTGTCACATTTTTAGAACCCCGTCCCCCCTAATGTGATGTCACACATTTTTCAAACTTATGCATGTAGCTATCTAAAATTAATCAAAAGAAAACAATTATTTTCATTTTTTTACTTATTTTTTAAAAAATCTTTAATAAAATCAAAATAAAGTCAAATATTTCTTGTAACAAATAGAATAAGCGACTAGTAAGGAAACAATAATTATCAACTAATTAATGTTAATTGAAAATACAAAACTCAATCATCTTTAAACCCTTACCATTCAAAGCTCGTACATTTTAGTGTCTCACTTGGATTACAACATGGCTCTAGGAATCAAATGTTGTTACGGAATAGATAATCTTATAGCGAGAGTGCGAAATTATTAATAAATATATATTAAGAATTATCTGTTCAAAGCTTTTTGTTCACATATAAATTTCGTGTTCTAGTATTATATAATGTGACGTCACAAGGCTTTTGATCCCACCTGCCCCTTGTCACAAAATGTCACATTAAGATGATACTCTTCCCCCCCATTAACATTATCGTGTGACGTAATTTATAGATGGCCCCAAAGTTTGGAAACAAAGACGTTTGTTTTTTGACCAATTTTGACCAATGGGCGACCACTAGTTAATAGTAATAATCATAAAGTCTGTCCTATGCTGCAGTTCAGTAGTGTTTCTCTTGAATTTCGATTTCATTCAAATTGAAAATTTGAATCACATACGTCATTTTAGGTACTCTAGAACACAGTGATGAAAAAAGTATCTGTATATCCCCTAAGAGCTAGGCAGAGGTACAACTAGGGCACCCACTTCTAGCCGTAGACACTAAGTCCCACATTGTGATAGGTGGTAAGCATATCGCCAACCGAGCACATAATATCCAATCCCGAGCAATTTTTTTTATTAGGATATTGAAAAAACCAGATTTTCTTTTTGTTGCCCGACCCGGGATTTGAACCCGGGACCTCGTGAAGTCAAGTCCAACACCTGGACCTCTAGACCACAGAGGCGTATCACACAGTAATAGCGGATTGTTAACATTTATATAGTGACAACAAAATTTAACGAATCTGATAAAATTATTTATTGTTTACTAGCGGTTCGCCTTGGCTTCGCACGGTTATGAAATATACATATCAACCTTCCTCTTCAACCACTTTATCTATTAAAAAAGCTGCATCAAAGTTCATTGCAATATTTTCAGTTAACTATTCCAGGTACCTACGGGAAACGGTAAATTTTTAAGAGATGCTTAAGATCTGGCTTAGGTTAAGAGGCTGGCTATTCCCAAATTACTTGATTTAGAAAAATGATACATACTATTGCATGTACCTCTGAGGTCTGGTCTTCCAAATCCAGTTCCAGTTCTCGGGTACGATTTTCGGGTCGAGTAAAAAAATGGAAATGGAAAAATGGATTGTGTTTTATTCAATTTTCTAGTTAAAAAAAACTGTTGCCCGGAATTAGGTGCGTGCATTATTACCAGTGGGCTTGCTACCTATCACATTGTGCAATTTTTTATCTTTGGCTAGTCGTACGGCCCTGGCAGTATTAGAAGAACCTAGTAGTAGTACCTTTGCCTACCTCTTCGCGGATACATGTACCAAGATATTTTTTCACAAGGCTAGAGGTGCCATGTATTTCTTTTATCGGGAAATCCGTTTGCCGTTTGGTGTTTTTATCTTCCATAACAAGTTGCTCATAGAAGTCATACATTAATTGCGTTCTAATACGTTTTGTACTTGTCAGTTGTAATTAATGTTTTTTATGATAAAAGGTGTATGTCACGAACGATGGTTGGCATTCCAAGTAGGTAGTAAGTACATTAGCACCATAATCTATAATTTAAAAATAAATCACTCAATGTGTTGGTAAGCGCATAACTTCCGAACGACTGGACTGAATTATTCTTATGAAGAAAAACTGGGAAAATTGCTGGGAAAATGGGAAAAATAATACTATATTATTTTCTATACTGAACGGGTGCAACGAAGTTCACCGGGACAACTAGCCTATTTATATAAAAGTCAACGCCACTAATTTTCCTTATAATGTTATAACTCAAGAACGGGCTCACCTATCCAAATAAAATGTTTAGGCTTCGTTAAGACTATTTAATAAATGGTTTATGTGAAGTTTGTATAAAATCGGTCGAGAGGTTCTTCATTTATCACATGTTTTGTAACAAATGAATTCTATAAATGCCGGACCATTTCGGTAATGGGTATTTTTCAGTCAAATTCAAACTTGGTTTTATTTGGTTTTAAATAGCTACCAATTAACAAAACATTTTTTGTTTAAATAAATGAATTTAATGTATCAATACATATTTTTTAAATATCTCAGTTTATACGTAGCGAAGCACGTACCGGGCAGCTAGTTATTAATATAAGTAAAAAAAATCGGTTTGCTTCTCTGACAATTTTTGAAATAGACTAGCTGATCCGGCGAACTTCATACCACTTGCCATTCTGACACTTTGTATGGGACAAAGTAAGTATTGTTTGTTCTATTTTACCTGCAATTTTCTCGGAATTCCCTTCTTAAGATACTGTTTTTAACAATATGTAAGACTACAAAAAAGAATTAGTGAAGTCGACACCACACCAAATGAGGATTCATTTACTACTTAGTCTGGAGTAAATGTAACAGTGGAATAGTTGGATCCAGAAGTCAAAAAGATCTAAGGGGCAATTGGGTCGTTACATTCCTAACCAACTTCTATCTTGACATAAAATTCGTTTGGTTAATCGCTTATTTGCAAACCAAAAATACAAAACGTATTGCCAAACCCAAGTAAAACCATAGTTAATAAAACATATTTGTAACATTTTATTAACTAATTAACATATAAATGTGCCATCTTGCAATCGGATCTTGGCCTATAATTTTTTGCCACCAGACACTTGTACGTATTTATTTTAGGATGCCTATCTCCTTGAAAGTGTTGTGTAAAAAGGCCCAATAAAAAGATCTATTTTCAATTTGCAATGAACTTCTCCTTAAAGAATATTCCAGAAATAATGCCTTTTAAGGGATCAGTTGTTTTCAGTTGACCTTATACAGTAATTAAAATTGTATCTATTTGTAGCGTCTAAGGACCTGCGCACACGATCAGGTCATGGACAAGGCGACAAGATTGCGGGATATAAAATATTAAATTGTAAATTAACCTAAATTATTAAAAATTGATTTCCTAATGTTTGTTCATCTGAGACTTAGTGACTATTTATTTCAGAAATTTTCAACTGCTACTATTTTTAACAGCCTTAATACAGCCTCCTATGTCTTTCAACTAGTTGTTAAATAAACTGCATTTTATAATATCTACTCTTTGCATTCAGTATTGTGTTTGTATTTCTTTAATCATGTAATATGCTTAATTAAAAAGGTGGAAGGTTTTCCAAGAATTTATATTAAGTAGATGAAATCAACATTTTTCATTAAACTGTTCGTTTTAAAGATAGCCCTTTAACCTAGAAAAAAATAAAAATACTCATGTATTTACTGATGGTAAAATATTAATATCGTCAATAAATACCAAATATGGTACCTACAACTCGTACGTATCAACTGTACTCCACCGGAATGCAACCTCCTTCTCCCGTTGAAGAGCTGCTTGCAATCAGTATGTAGTAGCGAAAGCATCTTCGTTATCAAACCGATATTATATCAACACAAGAAAATTGAAAAATGAATGAAAATGACATCACAGCACCGGTAATACCTACGGGTTGTAATGCCCAATCTGAAACTTGTACCTTGAAGCTTTAACTGAGACTTGTGTGCCTTTGGTGCAATTCACCTTAACGTTTTCAAAATTAGTTTTTTTTTATAAAAAAATGTTTTATTCGGCACGCTGCAAATTTGTCCGTGTGCACTGGCCCTTTTAATGTCTTCTACTAATTTTTAATTTTCTAATGTAACTCAAACTTATTAGACAATCGTGAGAAGATTTTCTGATACTTATTTGAATTTTAAATTGTAATTTGAGATATGGTAGATGAATCACGTGTGAATGTTTTTATATTTGGCTTTAGATATGGTTCTACTTGCAAGTATTTTTATGATAAAGTAAGATGATTATTTTTTTGTATATAAAAACCGATTCCTGTTCGTTAGTCTTGCTAATAGTTTATGCGCAGTAAAACTGCAAAAAAAATATATTAATTTCGGTTTCATGTCGTCTAAGCATCTGACAAATATCTGTCTGAGAAATATTTTAATAATATTGTTCACGATTTACCTGGGATTCAAAGGAAAACAAAGGTTCTTTTAAGTTTACCTTTGAAGGAAGACGAACGACATCTTCAATACCAATTTTGAATAAATAGAACAAACAACATACACGTATTTATGAAGTCCACATAAAGATTTTAGTTTTTTGTAACTGAGTTTGAAATATTAATGTCTTAATTAAAGTTTATTCAAAACTATTTGCAGCTAAAAAATGTCTTAATTACTGGAAACATTATAATTTCGAGAAAACATGTATCTTCGCAGATCTAGGCAGAGGTGAAACCAGGGCAACACCGATTAGCCGAAGATACTTTGTCCCTCAATGTGATATTAGGTAAATCAACGACAAACCAGGCCAACCAACTTATTTATTACTTAACCACGTTGTTTTTTAGGAAATCGGAAAAACACATTCTTGAATTGTCGGACCTGAGAAGTGAATCTAAGATCTTACTTAGATCAACCGGACCACAAAGACAACACTCTGGTAAATTCTTATTAATCGTTTCTGTGGCGCCCTCTTTTGCGTCATTGAACTCCTCAAGGTTGGTGAAACATTTTCAACTAAACTATCTATCTATATGTTAATGAAACTATGTTCGCATTTACTCAGTTCACCTCATTTGCTAGGTCTTAACTGGAGACAGTTAAATTCAATTTATAACATTTGACAATAGCTTCTGTGGAACGGAACGTTACAAATATATGGTTGCCTTAATTAAAAAATAGAGGAAATATAGGACTTAAAACGGGGTTATTATTATTTGCATTGTTTTGTGTATGTGATAACATTGATCTACTTTTAATTAGTCTCATCTCTATTACAATCTAAGATATTTATATATTAATACGTGAAGAAAAAAACTTTTTTACTATTTGCGCTGACGCAGGAGCATAAAATTTGGCACACTTACCTACCGTCTTATTGATAAATATGGATAAACGAAGGAGTAAAATTAAGTTGATATTTTTATATATTTCCCCCGTGTTGGACCGGGCTCCTTTGTAGAATAGACCATCTGCCTTCCTTGTCAGGCAGCTTGTAAAAGGCGAGCATAGGCTTCGATCACTAACACTAGGTCTAGGTCTAGGACTAGGTGGTAGAGTTTGGCAGCGACTAGCCCGGATTGGTACCACCGCCTTAGCCCTTACCTATTCCTGCCGCCATAACGTCATGACGTGTTCCGGTTCGGAGGGTAAGGTAGCCGGTAAACTTACTTTTGCTCGAGGCCTAACATCACGACCTCAGGTTGGCAACGCACCATTACCACCTTTGGTATCTCTAGGCGGCGTGAATTTCTTACCATCAGGAAATCTGTCTGCTTGTTTGCCTTCCTATAACATAAAAAAATATATTATAGTCTGTATCACATTGTAATAACGACTATAATACCAGCTTAAACCTTGGAGTACTTTACAGCTTGTTTATTAATAAGACGGTTATAGTATCTGTGTAGGAGAAGTGCAGAACGCTAACGCTAATATACGCACACAAACAAATATTATTATTATTAACTCTTTATTGTACACAACTGATATTACAAAAAAAACTTAAAAGTAAAAAAAGTACAAAAGGCGAGCTTATCTCTAACAAAAGAAATTTCTTCCAGCCAACCCGTAAAAAGAAAGTAATACATTACATTACGAATACATTGATGATAACGATAAAAGATCACAGATGGCGCACTAAATATTCATAAAGTTTAGTAGTTGGTCTTGAGAAATGAAGATGGCGTTCTTATCAAAAAGATATTAAACTTTATTATGGTCGAATTTCAAGCAACGGGCGTCCACTAGTTAAGGTAAATGCAGCTATTAAAGACCTCCAAAAAGCTGCAGGAATCGCCCATCTATTTGCTTAATTCCATTTCTTTCTTCATGCCCGCCTTATTAATAAAAATGGACTAACATAGAAGTAAAACTAAGTTGATATTACAGCCTGTGTCACATTGGTCGTAATTTTGTTGCGATACCCACTAAACTAATTTTAGGCTATGGCTATCTTCTTTCAACTGAAGTAATAGAAAGAGACAAAACACTTTTAGTGCTGTCTGATTAGTCTGTACACGACATTTCTACAGACGTTTAATCTAGCAATCGGATAACGTCGATTAAAAACATCGCCATTTGACAAGTCCTGACTAATTAGACGTGTTTAAAATGTTCCATTTCTTTGTTTTTGTTTCATAAAAAGTTAACATGCATCAAAAATAAGTTTAGTTTGCGAACAGCAGAATCACCAACATTGTAATAAAGACTAACAGCAGGTTAAACCTTGGAGTAATTTACTCCATGTTTATTAATAAGACGAATACTAATATTCGCGTGATAAAACTGAAAAATGAAGATTTTTTAAGTATTTTTTCCAGGATAAAAAGTATCCCATTTTATGCCCAGAATATTAAGGTATAATTATACCAAGTTTCATCGAAATCGAATCGTTAGTTTTCACGTGATGCCTAGACATACAGACAGACAGACAAACATTTTTTTAATCACATATATTTGGGTTTGGTATCGATCCAGTAACATGCTACTTTTTTAGGTATTTATTTTTCAATATTTTCAATGTACAGAATTGACACTTCTACAGATTTATTATATGTATAGATGTAAAGAAGTAAGATATGGAATTAGTAAGATGGGTCGGTATGGATGTATGGAGTTAAAGTCAGCTTTTGCAATTGTATTATGTCATCACCGTATGCTTTAAACTTTATCATTGTATTGGGTTAAAATACAAATAAAATACAAATATCTTTATTCAGCTATTTTACATGGTATCATACAGTAACTGTTCGGTAGCAACTGCAATAGTCGAAAGACTGTGACGCAGCTACTAACGCCCACCTCCGTATAAAACAATTACATAATCAACTCTTTTTTGTGAACAATACACTTAATATAACGAAATAATATAAAAATACTGTTGAGAAATATTTAAATTAAAGATTTCATAAAATAAGGTTAGTTGTTTAAAGTATTGATTATAAGTAAGTGTGTTTGTGTGTGTGATGTATCTATGTGTATGGGTGTGTGTTGTGTATAAATGTGTGTTTATATGTGCATGCGCGAATGTGTTTGTAAACTGAAAATGCATATAATATGTGTGGTAATAAGTGTGAAAAGCGGGTATTTATTAATGTGTTAATGATTGTTTTACGTGCAAGCGATATCATTATCAACAGTCTAACAAAAGTAATTATTCCATACGTTTTGTACAAAAAATAAGGACATTTTTTTTTATAAATATTCTATTTAAACAAACAACATTTAATACGTTATGACTACAAGTGATATCGGGTTTGATTCCTGTGGGCAACCCAGAATGTGTTTTTGATTTTCTTATAAAAAAATTCATTGCCCGAGATCGGTTAGGTGCTGGGTTGTCGATAGGTTTGTCACTTATCACATCGTGGGATTACAGTACCTTATACTAATGGGTTCTATTGACTATTTTTTGAGGAAACAAGCGCGGAGATAATTTGGAAGAGATATACAGAATGATGAACAATAATTAAACATTTTGTTTGTAATATAAAAAAGCCAAGCATTCTGCTGATTAAAACATTTGTACACTCCTTACTGAAACTTGAGTTTATAGTTAATTGTATGGTTGGTTTTTCCCCGTGTTGGTACGGGCTCCTTTGTAGAATAGACCATCTGCCTTCCTTGCCAGGCAGCTCGTAAAAGGCGAGCACAGGCTCACCGTCACTAACACCGTGACATCTGACTAGGTGGTAGAGTTTAGCAGCGACTCGCCCGGATTGGTACCACCGCCTTACCTATTCCTGCCGCCATAACGTCATGACGTGTTCCGGTTTGAAGGGTAAGGTAGCCGGTATACTTACTTTTGTTCGGGGCCTAACATCCCGGCCTCAGGTTGGCAACGCACCATTACCACCTTTGGTGTCTCTAGGCGGCGTGAATTTCTTACCATCACGAAATCCGTCTGCTTGTTTGCCTTCCAATATTATAAAAAAATAAAAATGGTAGAGTGTACGACCAACTTCCATGACCTCCCGTGAGGCTCGGGTTCAATTCCAGACGGCAGCAATCTTTAATGCAATAAACATAGATGTCTGTATTTCAAGGTATGGGTGTTTATTAAATTGAAACTAGTATTTATTTATTTCTTCACACTAATTTCGTTGTCTAACACCCCTAAAACCAGCATAAAATTTGCGCGGGATTAGATCAATTTCGTTGATTTGTCCTATGATACTTATTTAATATTTATTTCCTTACAACACTTAGGATCTCTCCTACAATATAAAGAAAGGGATATAGGGATTGACGTTGCACTTTCAACAACAAAAAACAGTGATTTTAAGGGCTAAAAATCTTAATATATTGCTAAGAATTTGTATAAACCTTCTCCAACTTTCTACTCTTCTTAAACCTGGCAGTATGATTCGGTTACATTCCATGAATTGAAGGAATCTAAGGAAACTACAACTATAAGTAAACCACGGAGCAAACTATCTCACCACAACCCTTACCTAAAATTGCAACAGTTCTTGCCGAATCTTGTTATCTGAAAGTGGAACAAACTTTGTGACAGTGTAATTCAGGCACGTTCCTTGAATTACTTTAGGAAAAGATTTTTGGGAAAATTCTAAGTTCTGAGACAAACATGTATCTGCTAATTAAGCTGTTAATGTATTTTCTATGTCATATATTATATAATAACCTCGATATAATAAAATTAAAGACAAAAATTTTAATATTAGATTATATAAAAATGAATTACTAAATGTGTTGGTAAGCGCATAACTTCCGAACGACTGAACCGATTTAGCTAATTATTTTTTTGTTGTGTTAGATATTGTCAGAATAAGGTTCTTATGAAGAGAAAAGCCGGGAACATTGCAGGGAAAGTGGGAAAAACTTTATTTTTCCCCATAGAAATTGAACGGGTAGAACGAAGTTCGCCGGGACAGCTAGTATTAGAATATAATTGAAAGAGGAGAATCAAATAGGCTTAGGTAGGTACATAGGAAAAAAATCTGTCGGCCTTTGATTGTCATAAGTCATGTCAAAATGACAAATAACAAAATAAGACTAAATACGTTGATGACTAATATGGTTGGCCCGTAGACATAACATAACTGATAACAGGACAACTAGGGATATGTATTTTCGGTTATCTCTTAGCCACGAGCATGATCGCTGTCTTTTGCCATAAAAATTGAATGATCGGTTAAAAGTGTGTTAAATGTTTGAACAACAAGCATCTCTGGTCTGAGATATTACTTATAGCTTACATCAAATCCTTAACAGAAAAGAGATTTTTATTTTCACAGCATAAAAAATTTCGATTAATAATAAGTTAACTCCAACTGTTTATCTGCTATCCAAATTTTCATTATTGATCCTAGAGCTAAACATGAATTTCGGATAAACAAACCATTAAAACTAAAGTTATAATATTTTGACCGCCTCTTTGGTCGAGTGGCTAGCGTACTCGCCTAACTGCATCGACGAACCGCGAGGCTCGGGTTCGATTCCCGACGGGGGCAGGCATTTGTGTGATGAACATTTAAATGTCTGTATTTCCGGGTCTGGGTGTTTATTAAATATATTCTGGTATCTATTTAAGTATTTATATGTACTAGTATCGTTGACTAACACCCATAACACAAGGATATAATTTCTTTATTTTGGGTTAGATTCAATTTGTGTAACTTGTCCAGGGATATTTATTTATTTAATATAAGTATGGATTGAAATTGCAATCGTTTTAAAGAGGTGAATCAACAAACAACTCAGAAAGTGGGGCTTCATTGTGACAACTGTAAGTGATATTCTTTTAATGATATGTAAACGCAAAAAGACGACCTTATTACGTACATAACAACAACACTATTAAACGTAATAACACAAGTACATAAGTACTATTTAAGACATAATATTAAAGGTCTAAGTAAGGCTTGAGCGTGCGGGCGTCACAAAGACATCTGGCTGGTTGCTAACAAGACTGTAATAAAATATGCTTAGCCGGTATTTAAATTTTGCCAAATTATGCTAATCGTTTCATATTTATGTTAAAAATTATGCTAATTAGTACCATCATAACCATAATTATGTACAGTCATAACAATGTACTAATTATGTACCATTACCTATACACTTGCAAGTACCTATCTAAGAACAGAGTTAACTAGATCAGTATTATTTTGTTTATCTGCAACCCTAAGTTCAAAAAGTATATTTATCAAAGTATTGAATGTTGGTAAAATTAGCAAAACATACAGTTTATTTTGTAGCTTAAATTTTGTCACAAAAATTAGGTTGTATGCTCCGCAACAAAAAAACATGCTAAATGACATACAAAATGCCAAATCTAATATGAAATATGCAAATCCATTAGTCGCAGTTGTGAGCTGCGTCCGTCAGTCGCGTCCGATAATTTGTTTCCAGCTTGACGGTTAGTGACATTATGGCTGCAAGAATAGTCTGGTAGGTTTTCCTCGTGTTGGTCCGGGCTCCTTTGCAGAATAGACTATCTGCCTTTCTTGCCAGGCAGCTCGTAAAAGGCGAGCATAGGCTTATCATCACTAACACCGTGACATCTGACTAGGTAGAGTTTGTATACGCCCTGATAGGTACCACCGCCTTACCTATTCCTGCCACATTAACGTCATGACGTGTTCCGGTTCGGAGGGTAAGGTAGCCGGTAAACTCACTTTTGTTCGAGGCCTTAACATTCTGACCTCAGGTTAGCAACGCACCATTACCATCTTTGGTGTCTCTATTCGGCATGAATTTCTTACCATCAGCAAATCCGTCTGCTTGTTTGCCTTCCTATAACATAAAAAAAATAGAAAGTCTTTACTAACCAGCTGATTCAGTTATGACATCTATGGTGGGAGTTTTGGCGCCATCGTGAATGAAGATGGTCGTATTTTTTTCATTATTATTGAATTTCGTGTTTATATTGAGTGGAAATTAGATTAATTTTGTTAAATGAAAGTGCACAAATGAAATAATCATGAAGGAATTAGAGTGTATCGTCTATTTCCTCGCTGCCGTCAAATCTCACTAGATGAGCTTGTGTAACGAAGCCACCGCTTTACTCAAGATCCTGACCTGACGTGACTTCGTACATAGTGACCAATGACTGTATAAGAATTAACTAACTTGCCATTGGCAAAGTAAGTCGTGAAAAATGATCGAAAGTCATATTTATAAAAAAAGAAGAAGAACATCTATGGTTTCTAGAGGAGGAACATCTGCGAACAAGCGCTGTTCTATCACCTAAAATGTTTTTAAATTAAAAAAATATATATAACCGACGACAAAACCTTTGCTGTAGCTAAAAATAATCTCGATTACGTCTTTTAAATAAAAATAGCAACGAATAGCAATTAATGGACCTTGCTTTTTTTCCGTAAGGGGTTAATAATATTTTAAAAATGTCGTGCTAGTTATACTATTTATAAAAAAAATGTTCACAACACTTGTACTTTCCACAATATATTTTTTTAATAACTACTAGTTATTATAGTCCTGGTTGGCTAAACTATAAAAATATAATGTGGAGTGTATAAGTGTTGTGAATAAATTGTTTCAAGAATGGAATTCCACCAAGCATAATTATATATGTAACTAAACACTATTTATAACTTAACATTGGCCGAAACGTATCTAAGAATCAGGAGACCGACAAAGGATACATTTTGTCCTATTCGACTGCAAGGAAATCAGTTTTTTTTTATTTTCCCTTAATTAAACTGAATGGGTGTAATGCAGTTCGCTAAAACAACTAGTATTTACTATTTGTAGATACGTAAGGTTTATGCTTGAATTATATAATAATGTAGTCTCAAATTCATATAACACGTGGTCACCCTACACCGGTTTTGCTTATCGTAATATTATTTGTAAATATAATCAGTGGCAGTCATTACAAAGCATTATATTTAAATAATTAAATATAATTAAATGATTAAAATAATGTTCAAAGTCACAGGAGTTAAGATTGGGCGATTCATTTTAGGTTTTGTCCCTATTTGATATTTTAAAGTACGTATGAACGTATTTCCGTGCCCATCGCCTCTGTGGTCAAGCGGTCCGGTGTCGGACTTTACTTCTGAGGTCTCGGGTTCAGTCCCC
>NJDD01005812.1:67145-90640 GCA_002245505.1 Calephelis nemesis
AGAAGGACGTAGGCTACTTTTTATCTAAAAACTAGCTGTTCCCGCGAACTTCGTTCCGAACGTTCAGTTTGTATGGGAAAAATTAAAATGTTGTTTTTTTCCAGTTTCCTCACAATTGAACAGGATAAAAAGTATCCTATGTCCTTCTCCCGGTTTTAAGTTACCTCCCTACCAATTTTCAGCCTAATCGGTGTAGCCGTTCTTGAGTTATAAATAGTGTAACTAACACCACTTTCTTTTATATATAGATTTCAACGGGTAGCGTTGGAGAGCTAACTATTAAATAAATAGACTACGCGGGCGAAGCCGCGGGAAACAGCTAGCATATTATATATAAAGAGAAATACAATTTCAAGTAGGTAGAGTAATTTCCACCAGTAAGACGGCGACGGTTCCATGTCAAGACATGTTTGAAGGTAGTAAACAATGTCTCGCTTATTGACCGCCATGACACATTGAAGGTCACTGAAATCGATTACTGCTTCTGTATAAATCAGGGGTGGACAAATTACGGTCCGCGGGCCGGATCCGGCCCTTGAGAGGTTTTAATCCGGCCCGCCGAAGGTTTTTTTTTTAGAATAAATATGAACCTCCTTAAAAAATTAATGGTCGAAATGTTAAGACTATTGAAATTTGAACAATTAAGGTACTGAATCGATACTTCAAACTTATATACTGCGTATTTCATATGTTAAGACTTCATAAATAGATTTTATTTTAATAAAGGATTGTAAAATAAATTAAAAATGCCTTATGTTATCTTTATACAACGTTTTATAATAATATTTACTACTATTTTTAGGTGTTTCAATAAACCGGCCCGCCTCAAAATTAATTATAATTTACTGGCCCGCCACTACATTTTTTTTAATTTACCGGCCCGCGGTCAAAAGAATTTGCCCACCCCTGGTATAAATGTAAGAGTCACGTCAGATAAGGTTACTATTATGGGAAACGATTATCATAAGTCCCCAATTCAATTATGGGCTACCTCGTGATTATAGACATCTTGATTATGGGAATCATGCTAGTCCTATAATAATAAAAAAGTATCTTCACGCCCATATCCTCGAAGACGTAGGCAGAGGCACAACCAGGGCACCCACGAATAGCCGAAGATACTACGTCTCACAATGAGATAGGTGGCAAGCCTATCGCCAACCGGGCACATATCCGATCCCGAGCAAGCTTTTTTTAAATTAGAAAATTGGAAAAACCCAATTTTCTTTTACCGATCCAGGAATCGAACCCGGGACCTCAAGCAGTCAAGTTCGACAACTGAACCGCTAGACCACAGAGATCACAGACTATAATAACAAAAATATTTATTTCTCATTCTCAAAAGGATCTTGACGCGTCTGATTCTAAAATCTACTAGTAGGTTTGAACGGCCTCTCACTAACAAGGTCCTGCTAAGAAACTTATCAGGCTTGCCTTTTTTCGTCTTACTAGCCGAACTGCCGATCTTCGTATCTCTTGACGTTAACAGCTACGTACCTACAGTTTGTTTAGATTTAAACATCGTTATTGTCACTTTCCCTGTAATTTTTCCGGATTTTCTCTGCATGAGATGCTTCTTCTAACCTTAACCAATACAAAAAAACGACGGGTTGCACTCCGGGAGTGCCGGCAGAAGTGAAAACTTGAATATTAACGTTGTGCATTTTTGATATTTCGGAATGGTTAGGGAATAATTTTGCACGAATTGCTTTATCAGTATGAAAGTACTATCATTTATGTGGTAGAATACAATATTCATTTATTGCGCTATCGTATACAAACATGACAACACGAACATTCGCGCAAGCGTCCTGTGCAGTCTTACGAATTTTCGATCAGGTCACGCGTCCTGATTTTTGATTTAGAAGTTTTTATCCTACGTATCTTTATTTTTACACATTTATTATATTTATTTAAAAGTAGGTCCTTCATGTTCTTTGATGGTAGAGTGCTTTGCCTGTTGCCATTTGGCATCGTGTTCTGGTCCGGTGGGTAGACCCTTGCAAAATTGGCCTAAAACCGAAACCATACCATTTTCCCCCGTGTTGGTCCGGGCTCCTTTGCAGAATAGACCATCTGCCTTTCTTGCCAGGCAGCTCGTAAAAGGCGAGCATAGGCTTATCATCACTAACACCTTGACATCTGACTAGGAGGTAGAGTTTCGCAGCGACTCGCCCGGATTGGTATCACCGCCTTACCTATTCCTGCCGCCATAACGTCATGACGAGTTCCGGTTCGGAGGGTAAGGTAGCCGGTAAACTTACTCTTGCTCGAGGCCTAACATCCTGACCTCAGCTTGGCAACGCACCATTGCCATCTTTGGTGTCTCTAGGCGGCGTAAACTTCTTACCATCAGGAAATCCGTCTGCTTGTTTGCCTTTCTATGACATAAAAAAAAGAATAACATCTATGACTGCTTCAGCACACTCTTATCGCCAAGGGAACCATGTTCTTCTCCGCTGTCTTGTTATATACATAACAAAGTTACAGCTACTTCGTCACAATCATGTTAATAGTGACCTAGTATCTTCACGCCCATATCCCAGAAGAGGTAGGCAGAGGCACAACCATGGCACCCACGACTAACCGAAGATACTAAGACCCACAATGTGATAGGTGGCAAGCCTATCGCCAACCGGGCACATGTCCTATCCCTAGCAAATTTTTTTTTATTAGAAAATTGGAAAAACCCAATTTTCTTTTTGTTGCCCGACCCGGGATTCGAACCCGGGACCTCTTGCAGTCAAGTCCAACAACTGAACCGCTGGACCACAGAGGTGACCTAGTCTTTGGTAATTCGTTAATCCTTCATTCTGGATCTTGGACAATTTTAGTTATCAGCTGTTCCGAACTAGAACTGCAAAATAATATTAGGCAACCTAGGTATGCCTTGGTTTGACCTAACTGTCCGTGATTAAGCACTACTTTGCATTTGCTGTGGACTACTTTGCGTAAGTTGGTTATTGATGTTCGATTTACCTTCATGATCCAGGTATAACCCGGGACCTATGGACCATTGAAAAAAAGTATTTCGGCGACTAACCGAACGAAAATGTTTTTTTTTTCAATTTTTAATAAGAAAACAACGTTGCCTGGGAAAGGATTTGTGCATACTTGCCACCTATCACATTGTAGGACTTGTGGCCATACTTGCAGACCTTAATTATCTTTTTATCAGTCATTAGGTTGACATTATTTATACAAAATTATGTCATAAAGAGAGATTAAATGTTAGTTGATATTTAAAAAATTGTCTCTGAGTGCAGTTGTGAGTGTCTTCGGCTAGTCGTGGGTTCTCTGTTTATGCCACTGCCTATCATTTTAGGGATGTGGGCGTGAAGAAACTTGTTTCGAATTACAGTCTGCTTTGCGTTGTTTACAGGATACACAGCATTATTCATTTACCTACTACTTCGCCTTATCTATGAGCTACTCTATGTAAGATATGGGTTAATAAGCATTGACGATTGGCTTCCCAGAACTATATATACCTACTGCTTAAGAGCTACACATCTTCCCAGAGCTATATGTTTACCTACTATCCAACGTTGTTTAAGAGCTACACAGCTTCCTAGAGCTACATGTTTACCTACTACCGGACGTTGTATAAGAGCTACACAGCTTCCTAGAGCTACATGTTTACCTTCTACCGGACGTTGTTTAAGAGCTACACAGCTTCCTAGAGCTACATGTTTACCTATTACCCAACGTTGTTTAAGAGCTACACAGCTTCCTAGAGCTACATGTTTACCTACTACCCAACGTTGTTCAAGAGCTACACAGCTTCCTAGAGTTACATGTTTACCTACTACCCAACGTTGTTTAAGAGCTACACAGCTTCCTAGAGCTATATTTTTACCTACTACCCAACGTTGTTCAAGAGCTACACAGCTTCCTAGAGCTACATGTTTACCTACTACCCAACGTTGTTCAAGAGCTACACAGCTTCCTAGAGCTACAGGTTTACCTACTACCAGACGTTGTTCAAGAGCTACACAGCTTCCTAGAGCTACATGTTTACCTACTACCGGACGTTGTTTAAGAGCTACACAGCTTCCTAGAGCTACATGTTTACCTACTATCGGACGTTGTTTAAGAGCTACACAGCTTCCTAGAGCTACATGTTTACCTACTTACCGACGCTATTTAAGAGCTACACAGCCTGTTCGAAGTTAAAATACCTACTTAGTACCTATGTCTTATTAAACTTGGAGTCTGCACTGGATGAACCAAGGGCTTAACGTTTGAATCCGTCCCTGATTATAGGGTACCTACTTCGCTTGAATAGTGATGCCCTAAATTTAAAAATAATAATAAAATAACCTATTTCATAGATATTGCAGTAAAATAATAGGTAATATGCAGAACTCAGGGATGAAATACTTAACTAGAATTTGGAAACAAAACAACGTTTATGTGGTTTCAATAGTTCTTTCCACCACAGGTGTAATACCAAACCATCTTCTCCATAGTCTCAAATTACTAGATCTTAAAACACTGTAGGTACAGGTATAACCCTACAAAAAGTAGCAATCCTCAACACATGTCGAATTGTCAGAGAGTTCATGCAAATATCTATAAGAAAGCGAAATTAACCATAGATAACACATTCAATCACGTTTATCTTAATTCACTACCCTGTACTTACTTGGCCACCACGGCCCGTAAATGCGCATGTAAAAGTATACACACACATACATACATATCTTCACGCCAAGTCCCTTACGTGGCAGGCAGAGAGTATCGAGTGCCAGACCTCATGATCCTGAGAAACCTGTCTAGCTTCCTTCACATTCATTACCCATTTCACACAAACACGCCGGTTTCGGAGACTCTTGACACCACCCTCTGATAATAACCGATTGATCTGATCGTGAAATGTCAGCCTTGGTCTCCCCAGGTACCTACCTACATTCATCCACAAAAAGTATACTTACCGATAATAATAATATTAAATATGGACAAGTCACACAAATTGAATCTAACCCGAAAGCTAACGAAATAGGTAGGTAGGTAGGTATATGCTTGTGTTATGAGGCTAGTCAACGATTCTTAAGTACTTATACATATAAATACTTACTTAAATACCAGAATATGACACTCCAGTGATTTTATGATCTTAACAATTCAAACACATTAAGTGTTTTAATACCTACATTGAATAATATTATACACTGCACAATAGGTAATCAATGCACATTGTTTGAAATCAACAATCTTTATGGACATTGCACACGTGTAACTGAATAACTTCGCTGTTTTTTTTACACTAAATGACACATTTACTTAATAAAATTAGCAGGGAAAAGATAGTTTACTTACGGTTTGGTAGGAATACTGTTTATTCACAATTTAACTAAATATTAACTAAGAATCAGCGTGGCTGCCGTCAAAATAACTACTGAGTTCTCAGAGTCAATGGAATGATTACGCAGTGGCGGCAGTTGTGACGCGGTTTGTCTCTGTGTGGGTAATTGTTAATGTGGTCACAGAGTAACAAAATGTTACACTGTGGATATAATTTGATGCAACTTTAATGCAACTCACATTGGAGTTGCCATTACTATAAACCGTTTTGTATTGAAAACTTAACAAGTAAATATTTTTATAAATATAAATAAATAAATAAATATCCCTGGACAAATCACACGAATTGAATCTAACCCAAAGTAAGCAAATTATATGCTTGTGTTATGGGTGTTAGTCAACGATTCTAATACATAGAAATACTTAAATAGATACCAGAATATATTTAATAAACACCCAGACCCGGAAATGCAGACATCTAAATGTTCATCACACAAATGCCTGCCCCCGTCGGGAATCGAACCCGAGCCTCGCGTTTGGTCGATGTAGTTAAGCGTGTACGTTAGCAACTCGACCTACGAGGCGGTCAATATGCTCTTATATTATGTAATATGCTCTGGGTATAGTTATATGTTATGGACAAGCAATAATTATATTTCACGATTTTTCTCGTGTTGGTCCGGATGTGCTAAGTAAAATAAACGATCTCATTCTCTGTCAGGTTCCGATTCGGACGGTAAAGTAGGCGTTAGACTTGCGCAGTAATCCTAATATCCCGACCTTATGACATGGCCGGGCTGTTAAGAATATTATGTGCAATTGTAACGGCTGACCTACTTTTTTGACAGGAACACTACAATGACAGAAACTAAGACAGGAATGTCAAGAATTTTGTTTAAATAATTTCACCGAATAATTAAAAATGGAAACGCATTAGTGGCGTAAACTAACGAAGAAATGTCGGAGAGATTGATTAACATACATAAAAAAATGTAGGAGACATACAACCTAGTTTTGAAGTCCAATGTTGTTGGAATATTCCACAATAGCTCGAGCCAGTCTTGCACAAGTGGAATAAGGTCCGGAGTTCCGGACAATGACTTAAGCAGATAGCATGTTGGTGTTGATATGATGCTATTTCCACTATGTAGGGAAAATCCTTTCTAACCTGGTGTTCAAATTTTAGTGCAGCTGATAAAAGATATTCACATAAAAAGGTTTTCAAGGAAATGATGCGTTTTTACATGTCCTGTCCGGGAATTATTTTGTCTACACATGCTGTATATGTATTAAAATATACATAAGATCTTCGTAATCCTACAACAACAATGTTGTAAATGCCCAAGTTTGTATGTTTGTTTGTATATTTGTTACTCTTTCACACACCTGAACCTCGCATGAAATTTGGCCCACATAAGGTGATAACTAGGATTAACACATAGGATAGTTTTAATCCTGAAAAAATGATCCCGTGGCACCATTTACCACGCGAGCAACGCCGTGGGCAATAGCTAGTACTAAATGTATTAAAAATAAGTTACTAGAATGATATCATCACCAAAAATTCTGTTTTTAAATTTTGTGTATCTGTATGTTATCGCTTCAAACGAAAACTACTAACCTAATATTCATCGAGGTAATTTGTTTTATCTATAAGTAAAAAATTGATATTTTCAACTGAACTAAAATACCATTACCACTATTGCCACTTTGGCAAGGTTGCAGATAATAATTTTTCAGTTTATTAAAGTAATGTGTTTTTTAAGTCAAGGGTTAACGAACAAGCACAAAGCTCTCCTTACTGTAAGAGACAACCGTGACCTATAGATGTTACAGATGCGTCGCTGTCCTATGTCCCGATTGTTAAGTTTAGCAGGTTTACTGACTGCCCTACCCTCGGGCCAGGACATGTCACTGTCATTATGGCGACTGGAATAGGTAATGCGGTGGATCCCCAGGAAAATTGCACACCACTCTACAAAAATCGAGTTTAAAAATAAAAAGGGAAAGTGTGCCCCTATGAAATAACAGTCATACAATTAAAAGTACAACATTTCGTCAGCATATTATCTAACATCGTTTTTTGAACTACCTGTGACATTTGTATAGTGACAAATATCCTTGGTTTGTTCTTTGAAGAAATTTACGTACTTAACAAATTCCAAAAAGTTTTATAAAAGTTAAGCATACCGTTTATATTACACTGTTGAAAGAAATGTACCATTCGTGCACGTGTGCGTTTAGCCTTCACGGAAAGTCCAGCATAATAAGAACTGTGTTTATGTTTGAGGAAAACGATAGCATCCACTTGTCTTGTATACATTTCTGCTTTAATAAAATCTTTGGTTTCAAGTTTCTTATTATACAGGTAATGCATGCATAATATTAATGCGCATTGGCATGCGTTGGGAATTGTGTTATACGTTGAATAACACTACCGATATCTGTTGGTCAAGTTCAGGAACTGCAGCTCGCGGTTTTTTTAACCGACTTCAAAAAAGGAGGTCGTGAATTCGACAGAATTTTTTGTATGATTTTCTTTTAAGGTAGGTAGGTAATATAATGATTTCGAGGTATTTTACTGCGATAAAATTTTCAAAATACCGCTACTTTTCCAAAACTAATTAATAATATCCACACTAATATTATAAATGCGAAAGTAGCTCTGTCTGTCTGTTTGTCTGTCTGTCTGTTACCTTTTCACGCCTTAACCAGTGAACCGATTTTGCTGAAATTTGGTATGCAGATAGTTTGCATTCATGAGAAGGACAATATTTTGTGGAAATTCAACCCCTAAAAGAGTTAAAGGGTGTGGCTAAGTTTGTCTGGGAAATTTAATTCTATTGAAATATTTTGCGTGACACTGAAATAATGCTCTGCAATACAAATTATGAGATACATTTTTAAGCTATTTTTGAAAATCAACCCCTATGAGGGTTAACGGAGTTGGCACAATTTGCGTAGGAAAAATATTTCACATTTACCATAAGTCCATAACAATGAACCACTGTACATCAGTTTATCATTAACGAAAACCACATAAAGAAATTACGATACACATAGTAGTAAAATTGGTTAATATCCCTACTAATATTATAAATGCCAAAGTAACTCTCTGTCTGTCTGTCTGCCTGTTAAGCTTTCACGCCTAAACCAGTGAACCGATTTTTATGAAATTTGGTACAAAGATAGAATAGACCCTAAGGAACAACATAGGCTACTTTTTATTGCGAAAATGGGGGTGAATGGTTAAAAAGAGGGGATGACTGTTCATATGTATATTCGACATTTTTAAAGCTATAACAGTAAAACTTTGTATTTAGACACTTTATGATGAACGAAAGAACATAGGCTACTTTTTATTAATAAAAAATGAGGGAGAATGGGTAAAATAAGGGGATGAATGTTCGTATGGAAAATCGTTTTTTGTTTGAAAGGGTATATTTCAGAGGTGGTCCCATGGTCACCAGGTCAGGATCTGATGATGAAATCCTGGGGAAAGCGAGGGAAACTCTAAAAAAATGTTAGCAAGAATAGTGTTTTTGTGGATTATGATCATTTGCTAGCATTCGAAAATGGTCACTCCATACTCAGACTTAACAGACTTGCGGAATAGGCTGACCGTTAAGTGTCTTTGAGAGATTTGGAGATATTTACACAGACGCAAGGGAGAAGATCAGCTAGCGCTCAGCGTCAAGCTCAAAGTAGAATCATTTTCAGAAGGTTTAATAGGAATGTTTTTGTTAATGCAGGATTCTATTATGACCACACGTTACAGTATAAAAACAAGAAGATTTTAATTGAAAAAATGATTAAAAATATCAGCATTGTGATCCCTTAAAATTCAAAGATGAAACGCAGGGTTGTGCTAATGGTAAGGTATTATTACTTTTGCTTGATGAACCAGCTGAGCCGCTAAAGTCTTTTTTAGTGTGCAATTCTGATGAATCTCGAAGATTTTTAAGCAATATGCGCAAAAGCAATAATTGTTTTCGAATAACGTCGTTTAGAGTAGGTAGACACATCATTATGCCAGGATGTTCTCCCACAGTTTTCTTTGCAGGGTCAAATTTATCACAGAATCGGTTCATACTAATATTAAAAATTTGAAGAGTTTAATTTTGTTGCTACAATTTCTAAATGTGAGTTTCTGAAGAGATCACCGAAGGGTTAGTTCTGCCTAACTGCACAACCAGGGTGCTCACACTAGCCGAAGACATTAAGACCAATGTGGTAGATGACAATCCTGTAGCCAAACGGGCACTTACCCAATCCCGGGCAAGTAGCAACGTTACTTTTACTAGAAAACTTTACATTTTCTCTTTGTTTTTTTTATTGCCCGTACCGGAGATCGAACGCAACATCTCAAGAAGTCATTCCGAAGACGGACGGTTAGACCACAGAGACGATATGTATATTTCTAAAATTTCGAAAAAAACATCTGTTAGAGGTTTCCATAACTTGCTAGTTTAGTTTCACAGGAATTGCCGAAGTGCAGATAAAACTGTGGAGACAATAATGTATTCCTACTATTTATCTGAGGTGAAATTATAAAAGAGAAAGTGTATGTTCAGTTTTGACGGCAAAATTGCTTAATTGGTTTTAATGTTTAAAAAAAATAGATGAAACTTTGGATAGCGATATAGGCTACATATTATCTTAAAATTTTAACGAGCTGTGTTGGAGAGCTAAATATCAAATTAGTAGACAATGCGGACGAAGCCGCGGGTAACAGCTAGTTTATAATAAAAGAAATGACTATCCGAGCGAAGCTGGTACAGGAAGCTAGTTAGTTAACAAATCCAGAAGTGGATTTCATGGTGACCTAATCAAATTTCACAGTGTTAGTGACGGTAAGCCTATGCTCGCCTTTTACGAACTGCCTGGCGGGAAGGTAGACGGTCTATTCTGCAAAGAAGCCCGGACTAACATGGAGGAAACTTCGGAATCCTTGACATAAAAACTATGTATGCTTACACCAGTTAACTCTGCGCTCGGGAAAAATCGGGAGTATTAGAGCCGAAACACTATGCGTAGCGGTGCCGCACCGCTGGAATTGGCAGTAGCGTCACTGCCGATTGTAGCGGCTTGGCGCTACTTTTTTATTTTATACTAGTTGTCCCGGAGTACTTCGTTTCACCCGTTCAGTATGGAAAATAATAAAGTATTGTTTTTCCCGTTCTCCCTGCAATATTCCCGATTTTTCTCTTCATAAGAACCTTCTCCTGATAATAACTAACACAATAATAAAATAATTAACCAAATCGGTCCAGTCGTTCAAAAGTTATGCGCTTACCAACACAGTTAGCGATTCATTTTTATATTATAGATAAATAGTATATTTCTAATAACAAATAAGCAATAAGTTTCTCACGATGGTCTATGGTAGAGACACGTCTAGGATGCCGCAACGCAGCAATGCAAATCGACAATTTTAGCGGCGCGGCGGTTATGTGCTTCGGTCCTTATAATGTACGTCGAATGCTTCCAGATACACGGTAATTTTCGTAAATAGGTTTGTAAACCGTGGTAGCTCACGTTAAACAGGATTAAAATTATTTACATTTGAAAATTGTTTTTGAATAAAAATTTAAATTGTAATGAATATAAAAGAAAATAAATTTCGATAATTGAAACAGATGTAAAAAGATTATTTTTTATAAACATATTCTACCACAATGTTGGAATGGCATCCGTGGAAAAAAATGCATACCTATGTGATAGACATTTAAAAAAGCTTCACCTAATTGTGAAAATTGCGATAAGGTTGAAAATTTGCAAACGTTTCTGAGGGAATGTGGGAGCAAAAAGAATGTCACTGGTGCAAGAATTTATAGTCCAGTCATCTTAGGGGTTTGACCCCGGAATGATCGATAGCCTGCTGAGAACTCGCATAAATCTTTATTTTGACATCTTTAAACTTGTGTCAAAAAATACATATCATAGCGTGAACGCCAGTGTCCGCGACTTATAGCTAACTAATGTCAAAAGTCAAAAACTTATTTTTTGGAAATATCTCGTTTTCTGTAAAATTTACGCTATGATATTTACGCCTTTACCATGAGTTTACGACTTGTCAAGTTTATAATACTCGCTACCGTGTCTGTAAATTATTTGTACAGAAACTTTCTAGCGTCTATTGGTAACTAAAAGAAACATGTTTTTAGAACAAAAATGTCATAGATTCCGACATGTATCATACCGAACGTAATCTATACCGACTCATGGTAAAGGCTCTGTATTTATGATAAATATTGCAGGTGATAAAATTCTCTAGATCTTTTGTTCCGATTTTTTTTATATTTCAAACCGATTTTGAGATAGAGGACGATGAACGCGCCGTCTCTCAATATGTATCATTCAAGTCCCATTTCGCAAAAAACACGCCCTGTAAAGCCTGTTAATTGCGAAAAAATATACATTTTTATGAATAACTTAGAATTTTTAATTAAAGACCACGTTTATTATGTTAATCTTTTCATAAATTAGGTTAAGCCCTTACAGGAAATTTTGTCATGTCCTAAAAAACACCTAATTAGAAAAAAAATGTGTCGGCTTTTTCGCCAGTGACATTTAGATATTGTGCAATTATGAAGCATTTATTTTGTTTCTTTCAATTAAAAAAAAATGTTTTTCAAATATTTTCTTTGCTATATTATAAAACATATAATTGTGAGGTGGAAATGATATGTCTCTGAACAAACCCGCCTTAAAAAATACGTAAAAATTACCCAAGTCCGACACCGCCGGTTCGGCTAGACCACAGAGGCGATCGAAATGTTATTACAAAATACAAAGTCAAACTGGCACAAATTGGGTAAATAATTATTTTTCAAAAGTTGTGATTTGCCACGTTGCCGTTCGGTACAGGTTATGCATTAATATGGTGTACTTACATAGTTGTGACGAAGTTAAGCAGAATTTATTGTTAAAAAGTAGCTATACCTTAGACATTCTTATTTTTTTTGAGTATAACCGTGGTATTAAGAAATATTAGTAATTGGTGTTGGTCCGGGCTCCTTTGTAAAATAGACCATTTGCCTTCCTATACCAGGCAGCTCGTAAAAAGCGAGCATAGGCTTGCCGTTACTAGCACCGTGACATCTGATATGGTGGTAGAGTTTCGCAGCGACTCCCCGGATTGGTACCACCGCCTTACCTATTTCTGCCGTCATAATGTTATGACGTGTTCCGGTTCGGAGGGTAAGGTAGCCGGTAAACTTACTTTTGCTCAAGGCCTAACATCCCGGCCTTTGGTTGGCAACGCACCATTACCACCTTTGGTGTCTATAGGCGGCGTTAATTTTTTACCATCAGTAAATCTGTCTGCTTGTTTGCCTTCCAATATCATAAAAAAATAATTATAAAGCATATAATTGTGAAATGGGGTATATTGACATGTCTCTGAATAAACCCTCTTTAAAAAAATACGTAAAAATTACCCAAATTCAACACCGCCGGTCCGCTAGACCACAGAGGCGATCGAAATGTTATTGCAAAGTCAAACTGACACAAATTGATAAAACACATTTCTCTTCATAAGTTGTAATTTGCGACGTTGCCTTTCGGTGCAGCTATGCATAAATATGGTATACTTAGTTTTAACGAAGTTACGCATAGTTTATTTGTTACAAAGGACCTATACCTCAGCCATTCTTGATTTATTCTGAGTCTACCCGTGGTATTAAGAAAGATTTTTTTTGTTTGTAAGGCTGCCAATGAATTGTAACTTTACAAACTTGTCAAGTATCAATAACAATGAAGAAGTTCATTAGTTTTTTGTTAGGATGGATGTTAGGATCAGGCACGTGTTCTTGATTCTTAAAGAAATAAACTAAAGGAAATATCCTTTTTGAGGTTCCTCCAAAAAACGAAACCCTTGTAGATTCGTCACTTTTTTCGACACTAAGTAGGTATATAAGAACTTTTAACATTTTAGTTTTTTGTGATATTTTTATTAAATTTTAAATAAACTTTATTTAACTAAATAATTCATTATAATAAAACTTTTAGTGTATTAAATACCTTTTTTTCTATGGTTAGTGTCATTTTGTCTACAAATGTAAAATAAGGTAAAAGATAAAATTTTTAAAAAGATTTTTATCTTATTACGCCGAAGATGTATAACTTCTATCGCGTGTACATAAGTACACACACAATTTTAAAACTTGATAAGTAATTATTTATACTTGTATTCTGTAAACCGCCTCAAGATTGTCACACAAAAATGGCAAAATAGCAATTATAATTAATTTTATTAATTCCATACTTAGATTAAAGCTCCAAAAATGTTTTTTCATGAAGTCCTTAAGTGACGGTAATTTTTGGATAGGTCTTTATAAATAATGTTAAGGTTCCTACTTCCTAGTTAACGTTTATTTAAACTGAATTTTTGCGCGAGAGACACTTTCATAGTGGTAAAAAGTTTATAACTTCAATAGTAAGAGAGAAATAAAACTTAAAGAAAATAAATGATGTACACTACCATGTAAACTTCTACCGAAAACTAGTTGTAACGGGATCTAGTAACTAGTTTTTTTTGAATACGTCACTATTAAACCGCAACCACTATATGAACTTTAAATTTTTTTATGTCAAGTTACTTGCTGCTACAGAACCCTTCATGGACGACCCGCCCTTGGTAGCTTTCTAGAGATTCCATCGCGTGTACTGCGTAATTATTTTTTTTTATGTTATAGGAAGGCAAACAAGCAGACGGATTTCCTGATGGTAAGAAATTTACGCCGCCTAGAGACACCAAAGATGGTAATGATGCGTTGCCAACCTGAGGTCAGGACGTTAGGCCTCGAGCAAAAGTAAGTTTACCGGCTACCTTACCCTCCGGACCGGAACACTTCATGACGTTATGGCGGCAGGAATAGGTAAGGCGGTGGTACCAATCCAAGCGAGTCGCTGCGAAACTCTACCACCTAATCAGATGTCACGGTGTTAGTGATGATAAGCCTATGCTCGCCTTTTACGAGCTGCCTGGCAAGAAAGGCCATCTATAAGGCTGGTCTATTCTGCAAAGGAGCCCGGACCAACATGGTATTATAAGTACTATAAAAACATCTAGGTGTAGCGAAATGTTTTCTAATTATAAACCTAGCAAACCCGTAGGTTAATCTCTAAATAACTGAATAGATGTTGAAGATATTCCTACTCTATACACACTTTTTTGAAGTAAACACTTGTACTTATTCACCTTATATTAATACTTTTTACACCATCATCAGGGTTTTAAGACTAAAGATAAAAATACTGTTTTAAAATAACATTCAGTACCTAGGTACCTACCTATTTGGTGGCCCTGATAATGCTGTAAAAAGTGAAATTGGTTGGCTTTAGGTAGACTAACGAAAAGTACGAAATAAAGTGTACAGTGGATGAGCACAAATGTCTTCAAAAAGTGTGTAAACAATGGAATTCCACCAAGTGCCGACGATAACTAGTACAGATTCTATTCCTACTCTGATGTCTAGTTTCCAGACCAACACATTTCTTAAATAAATTTGACCACATAAGTCGTAACTTTTTAGATGCGAACTGTAATGAATATAAAAATTTTCTACTTGTCCATTTTGTTTTTTATTTAAACAGTAAAGTTAGCAAATTCTGCTCGCAAACATCATTATTAATGTTCACAAACAACTTTTACAATTCAAACAGAAATTAGCATATAGATTAGTTATTCGACTATTCCTGGGTTTGTTGTTCGTATTTAGATAGCCTTTGAGTTATGTGATTAAATTTGAATTAACAAATTACGTGACAAAATGGTTAGTGACGGTGGCATTTATTTTCAGGTTTTATTTAACTTTAACTTTTCGTTTGTTAGTGAAGGGCAAATAAGAGTTGTCAATCTAAAATGGCCGACGTCACAAAATGGCGGCTGTTTAATGAATTTGTGTATTACATCAATTTGCTTATCGAGAACTTAAAGAGAAGAATGTTAAATGTATAAAAACGAATCTAATACAAGCATGTTTCTTAATATTTTTTTTAATAATTAGTAGATCGCCTCTGTGGTCTAGTTGTCCGGCTCTGGATTTGACTTCTTAAGAACCCACTTAAGATAACAACAACAAAAATAAATAGGAAATGAGTATTTCCAAATTTCTATTAAAAAATAAAGTTGCCCGAAATTGGATATGTGCCACCCAGTTGGTGATAGGTTTGCCGCTCTTATGTCGTCTTTGGCTAGTCGTGCGCGCTTTGTTGTGCTTTTGCCTACCTCTCCGGGTATATGGGCTGTCTTTTTGATTAGTATTAAATTTATTAAGTGATGTTGATGTGTGTAAATCCGTCGCCTGCTACAGAATAGACCATCTGCCTTCCTGCTAGGCAGCTCGTAAAAGGCGAGCATAGGCTTACCGTCACTAACACACTGAAATCTGACTAGCTGGTAGAGTTTTGCAGCGACTCACCCGGATGAACGTCATGACGTGTTCCGGTTCGGAGGGCAAGGTAGCTTTTAAACTAACTTTTACTCGAGGCCTTACATCCCGGCCTCAGGTTGGCAACGCACCATTACTACCATTTGGCGGCGGGAATTTCTTACCATCAGGAAATCCGTCTGCTTGTTTACATTCCATATCATAAAAATAAAACTTTTTAGTGCGCCATCTGTTATCTTTAATCGTTATCATCAATATATTTGTTTGTGTGTGTCAAATGTTAAAAAAAAGTATTAGCGTTCTACACTTCTCTTACACGTAAACTATAAGTGTACCAAATTTTATGCTCCTCCGTCATCGTAATTTTCTTAAAAAGGGGTCCAAAGTTTTTGCTTCACGTATTAATGTATAGATCAGGGGTGGTCAAATTCTTTTGACCGCGGGCCGCTAAGTTAAAAAAAATCTAGTGGCGGGCCAGTAAATTATAATTAATCTTGAGGCGGGCCGATTTATTAAAATACCTAAAAATAGTAGTAAATATTACGATTATAAAACGTTGTATAAAGATAACATAAGGCATTTTCAATTTATTTTACAATCCTTTATTAAAATAAAATCTATTTATGAAGTCTTAACATATGAAATACGCAGTATATAAGTTTGAAGTATCGATTCAGTACCTTAATTGTTCAAATTTCAATAGTCTTAACATTTCAACCATTCATTTTTTTATGGAGGTTAATATTTTTTCTGAAAAAACCCTCGGCGGGCCGGAATAAAACCTCTCAAGGGCCGGATCCGGCCCGCGGGACGTAATTTGCCCACCCCTGTTATAGATGATGTTCGTATCTGCAATATTTTACTGCCATCAGGAAATTATTATTAGATAATTTTATATCCGTGCTCATACAATGACTGGTTAATTTGTGACGCTGACAAATGATATACAGGTGTCGTTGAATATAACAAAGTTCTAATTATGTTTAAGTTTGTAAGTTTCTTATGATGTTAAAGTTGTATGTTTATGTTTAAGGTAATGTAATACTTAATGGAATTGTATCTCTGGATTAATTTTGTACTATTAAAAAAATACATGGTAACTTTGGAACGACCGGCCAAATTTTAATGTAAACATTATTGCCAACTTGTAATACCTATAAACTTTTATAAACATTATTTTTTTCCCCCGTGTTGGTCCGGGCTCCTTTGCAGAATAGTCCATCTGCCTTCCTGCCAGGCAGCTTGCGAAAGGCGAGCATTGGCTTACCGTCACTAACACCGTGATATCCTACTAGGTGGTAGAGTTTCGCAGCGACTCGCCCGGATTGGTAACACCGCCTTACTTATTCCTGCCGCCATAACGTCATGATGTGTTCCGGTTTGGAAGGTACCTAAGGTAGCCGGTAAGCTTACTTTCGCTCGAGGCCTAACATCCCGGCGGTACGGTTGGCAACGCATCATTACCACTATTGGTGCATTTTTTATGTTATTGGAAGGCAAGCAATACTTACCTTCCAATATCATACAAAAACATATTCTGCTGGTGTACAGATATTACGACCCTATTACTCGCCCGTGAAATGTCTAGCAACTTAGTTATGGGATTATTTTTGTCATAGCTGACCACCTGGTCAAATGTGTTGCTGCTGCTGCTTTTAATTTACCTTTTTTGCTGCCAGAGCATCAATGCTCGCTGTTGTTGTGTTTCGTGTTAGAGGGTAGGTTAGCCGGTAGGCTTGCACATGAAACCTATAATCCCGGCTATTTGCAAATTTAAAAACATAACCCATTCCCTATCGGCGGGTAAAAAAACAAAGCGTTCATAGCATCCAGTAGATATAAAATCGATATCCGCCAGGTGTGCCATCACCGTTGCATTATAAATCGTGCAGATGCCGCCTTCTGAATATTCTATTGATAAATGGACAGTTTGAGCCGCAAGAAAGTCAGTGGGGCATTTAATAAAGGGTTTTCTATTTTAAAATGACACGCAACAGTGTTTAATTAAATATTTTGCTTGAATTCGATTTTGTTGCATTATATTTTGAGTAACAGAGGCTTCCCCTTCCCTCTCTTTTCCTCCCCCTTTGTGTGTCCCCGTCTGAGATTCTTACTTTTTTCATTTGACGGGTTAGGAAATGATACACGGAGCTGAGCTATCATTAAAACATATGTGTGAAAATCCTTTTTTAAATTTATGTAAATAAATTAGTAGGGCATAGTAGAAGACCAATTTCTTATTTTCGCCTAATAAAGAAAAAAAAAGATTATTTGTTTGCAATGAATAGGTGTCGAAAGTGAATGAATGCATGACAATGAATGAGTTTTTGAATGAATGAGTACACTTTGCTATGCACCAAAGTTTACAAACAATACACACTCTTTCACTCATAATATTTAACTAAGGTGCACAAAAATTTAAAATTCTATACCGATTTGATTTTTTTATTAAAAGTATCTTCACGCCCATATCCCCGTAAAAGTAATCAGAGGCACAACCAATGCACCCACGACTAGCCGAAGACACTCCCACAATGTGATAGGTGGCAAGCCTATCGCCAACCGGTCACATTTCCAATCCCGACCAACATTTTTTTTATTAGAAAATTGGAAAAATCCAATTTTCTTTTTGTTGGCCGACTCGGGATTCGAACCCGGGACCTCATGCAATCAAGTCATACACCCGGACCGTTAGACCACAGAGGCGATTTTTTTTATTATTAGAATCCGACATTGATGAACTTTGGTGAAAGATAAGCAGTGCAAAGCCTAGGCGAGCCGCTTACAATAAATAAATGTCGTCTGTAAACATTTCATAGGATGCTCTGTCAATCTCTAACCAACCTTTACTTCAATCCTGTCGTGAGTTGTCTTCTTGTCTCATTTGAGTAGACTGAACAATGGTTTATAGGCGTTTTCCTCCATTGAATTGGTATCTACCACTGGACGTTACCTGAGCCAGGTTATTGAGTACAGAGATCTTTCCCGATCTCTTTTCCGATCTCCTGTGCTTGGTCGTTAGGTAGAGAATTTGGCGAATCTACTGTGTTTAATTTCATTGGTATCTGGTGACTTCATTGTGGTTTTGAGTTTTGTCCAGTGGTGTAGGCTATGTCTGTCTTCGCTCCCCATCCCCAACTTCTTTCGTCAGCCCCGTCCGAAGAGCCTTACCGATTGAGGCCCTTATGGGGGTTGATTTACGACCTATCTACCCAGATAACCATCAAAATTCAACCATGACAAATATATGAAAAAATTCAGACAAATTCCAAAATTTAAAAAACCTCCTTCTTCTTGAACTCTGTTGAAAACTCATCTGAGTCAGAATAAAAAGAAAGAAAGAAAGAAAATATATTTATTTGCGAAATAGGTGTGTTGAAGTTGTTACAAAATTGTTTAAGCTTTCCAACGTATTCTACCACATTGTGGTGTGCAAATATTTAAATATTTTTAAAAACTGATTATTTATTTATATATACACATTGTTTAAATATTCATTCAACAAATAGTTTTATTCTTATTACAATTTGAATTATAACTTATAAACAATTTTAAAGTGTTAATAATTATTTTAACCCTGTCTACCGTAAACTACCACCATTAAAAAACCTATATCTACCTATAATTTTATATAGACTAGAGGCTGTTGCCCCCGGCGTTGCTGGCATGGTTATTAGTCCCACAGGAACATTTTTTGGGATAAAAACTATCCTATGTGTTATCCAAATTCCCCTTTATGTGTATTCCAAATTTCATGAAAATCGGTGAAACAGTTTTTGCGTGAAGAAGTAACAAACAAACATACAAACTTTCGCATTTATTATGTTAATAGGATGCAATGTTCTTGTGATGCCGATGATGAATCCTAACGTTGATCAAACTTTTCTCGTATTAATTATTATGAATCTTATTCAAGCACAGGACAAACGTTAAATCGAAATATTTTAAAAGACCGATAGTCACGCCATGATAAAATATAATTTTTAATTAGTAAGATAAACTTATTTAATGACAAACATTTGTGTAGTTATGGAAAATAATTAATATCGAAATAATTGATAAAAAATTGTAATTATTTTCAACGTACCAATTGAGTCTTCATTAACTTAATTGGTAAAGTATCGTCAACGGGAAATGAAGGTCAAAATAGGTCCAATTTCTTTCTAAAGTGAAACTTGTCTCTTTCTCATATATTTGTGTACTAGCGCCCCGCCCAAACTTCGCACCGTTATGTTATACATAAAAACCTTCCTCTTCAATATCTAGATCTATTAAAAAAACTGCATCAAAATCCGTTACGTACATTTAAAGATTTAAGCATACAAAGGGACAGAGGAAGCGACTTTGTCTTATACTATGTAGTGATATTTATCCACAACACGGTAAAAAAGCCAAAATTAAAATATCTCATAGCGGAAGTGCTGGTCAGTTGCTGGTAATAGGTTAAGCATCCTTACCTCAGCTTAAAATGCTTATTTAAAGTTAAAGTTATACTTCTTTTGGCGCGTTAGGAAAAAATGATGAGGGTAAATGTTTACGATGCGCGCGCACACCGTCACGAAAAACCGACATGATGAAGTTAGCTACAGATAACATTTTAGTTTTTATTAAATATTAAATAAACTTTATTTTTCTAAATAATGCATTATAATAAAACTTTTAATGTATTAAACACCTTTTTTCTATGGTTAGTGTCATTTAGTCTACAAATGTAAAATAAGGCAAAAGATAAAATTTTTAAAAAGATTTTTATCGTATTACGCCGAAGAAGTAAAACTTCTAACGCGTGTACATAAGTACACACACATTATTTTTATTTGTCTACAACCTTTATGTTACTTATCCTAATTCATTAGTAAACTCTTTTCCTTGGGTACCATTCCTAAACAAAAAACTCTGAAAACATAACGCTGCTTACGTAGTCGGGTAATTTAGTATTTGTATTGGAATATGCAAAATAGGACATCTTTACAAGGAAACCGTTAGACATTTCGTATATCGTCAACTTAATGAGGTATGAAGTTAAAATGGAGACATCCATTGGTGTACTCAATGAGACGAAGGAATGAAGGAACGAACGAATAACGCTAGAAATGTGTGCTGATACGAGAAAGTTATTCAGCTAAATATTTCTATTGGGAAACGTACGAATAATTTTGAATATTTTATAATAAAGTATCGAAGACATTTTTAGTAGATATTGTGAATATGAAAGGCAAACAGGTGAACAAATTTCTTGATGGCACAAAATACCAAACATCATCAAATAAATATCAATGGTGACATTGTGTTGCCAACATGTGGTTGGGATACCCCTTATTAAAAAAATAAGGTAGCTAAGCAAACAGCTTACTGGAAAGTTAGATTTTTTCGTAAAGATAGCGAAGAAGCATGCGGCTCCCCTGGTTAAAAGGAATAACCGCACCATACACGATGTAGGTGCGATGGTGTCAAATATAGTGAAGTGTCAAAAAAAGATGTCGAAAAAAAACGAAGACTAGAACCGAAGTACACATTTTACGAACTGTGTGAAAGAAAAACGGTATTGGTCCCGTGTTGGTCCGGGCTCCTTTGCAGAATAGACCATCTGCCTTCCTGGCAGCTCGTAAAAGGCGAGCATATGCTTACGGTCACTAACACCGTGACATTCTACTAGATGGTAGAGTTTCGCAGCGACTCTCCCGGATTGGTACCACCGCTTTACCTATTCCTGCCGCCATAACGTCCAATGCGTGTCATTGACGTGTTCCGGTTCGGAGGGTATGGTAGCCATTAAACTTACTTTTGCTCGAGGCCTAACATCCCAGCCTTATCAGCAACGCATCATTACCACCTTTGGTGTCTCTAGGCGGCGTGAATTTCTTGCCATCAGGAAATCCGCCTGCTCGTTTTCCTTCCATCATCATAAAAAAAATAAGTTTGCTTATTCATATTCTTTAATGGATCCCAACACCAGCACAGAACAGTAAGCCTATAAAAATGGAAAAGGAGAAAGGAATGGAGAATTAGGAAGTTAGTTCTTAGTTTGTTAAGAAACGTCTTTACCACATTATTTTTGGAATCTCAACATAGTCTAAGATCCGCCCTGTACCGAGCTGGTAATAGGATGAAACCTATTTCATAATACATAGTTAAGTATTAATATGGGTTGCTTAAAAATCCTCCACAGAATACTTTATTTATTTTAAATGTTTTTCATTAAACAGTGCAATCTTAAGAAATATTGTATTAGTATGTAATATTGTGTAGAAAATGGGTTGCCTATTACTTATCTGGGTTGCCAGGTATAGACAGATATGTCGATACTAGTTAGTTTCACGGGATTGGATAATGAAAATCAACATTAGCAGCCCATTTTTAATGCAAATGCTTTGATGTAAAGTTGCCTGCGACAAAATCTAGGAATACTGAAAAGTAATTTTTCAAAAATATGTATTATATCCAGGATTTTTTAAAGCAGCCCTAGGTGGTAGAACCACTGCCTTACCTATTTCTGCCGCCATAACGTCATTGCGTGTTCCGGTTCGGAGGGTAAGTTAGCCGGTAAACTTACTTTTGCTCGAGGCCTAACATACAGGCCTCAAGCTGACATCTTACCATTACCACCTTCGGTGTCTCTAGGCGGCATCAATTTCTTACCATCAGGAAATCCGTTTGCTTGTTTGTCTTCCAATATCATAAAAAAAACTATTTTTAATATGATTTTAACAAATCAAATTTATTATAAAATATGTTTCATTTTCTTATCAGATCGGTGTAGGTCGATGTATGTTCGGATCTTCTACTAACACTTTCACTGCAGACCAGGAACATATCGGCCCGCCGCGGTGCTTACGATTGGTGCAGACAGTTAAACATAAATTACTCTTGCTGATGCGTAAACTAATCATATATTTGGTGTTTCAAAAGGTTCGATAAAGACAAACATATTACATTTCCGTTTGCGTAAAAAGTTGTGGGTATTTTTGGTCCACCTCGAACAAATGGTAAAAAATATGCGGTAATGCGGCAGCGGGCCTATTGCAGCCTGTCACTTTGACCTGCTGCTGCACAGAGCGTGCACTTTACCATCGAACTTCCAGCCAGCATTGTGCTGTTTAGCTAACGTTGTCGATAACTGCTAGGTATAATAGAAATAATATTGGAATTTGCTTTTCTGTTGTTAATCTACAGTCATAAATAGATTCCAGTTTCCAATTTTCTAATAAAAAAAATGTTGGTCGGGATTGGAAAACGTGCCCGGTTGGCTATAGGCTTGCCACCTATCACATTATGGGACTTAGTATCTTCGGCTAGTCGTGGTTGTGCCTCTCCCTACCTATTTGGGGATATGGGCGTAAAGATACTTTTTTTTTTAATGAAAGACCAAAAAACATGGATCATATAAAGAAAATTGTAGAAAATGGAACCAACATTATTGGGTGGCATGTTTTAAGGACAGGCTTGACAGTACCATTTGTTAAATCTTTGTGATACATATGTTTTTTTAATTTGCCATTTTCGTTTTGCCTATTGCTACAAAAATACTTTGTTGTACAGTTAAGTGCATTATTGGCTCTCTGCTTTACACGGCAAAATAATCGTAAGCTCATTGGGTACTCCTAATATTTTTCAATATTAATGCCTATAAAGTACATTAAATCACTAAATAAAACATTACCCACACTACCATGCATTTGACACACAAACAAATATATTGATGATAACGATAAAAATCACAGATGGCGCACTAAAAAGTTGCGTAAAGAAACAAAGTAGTTGGTCATGAGAAATGAGGTTGGCGTTGGCGTT
>NJDD01005812.1:90857-105249 GCA_002245505.1 Calephelis nemesis
AGCTTACGGAAAGTTATTACGGATACCTGTGAGAGATAGTTCGGTTTCCGATATAGAAGAGCTGCGGTATATAGAAGTAAGAGCCGGCAAGAAACATAGTTGCTCTGGCAGAATACTTATTACATGGCGTAAATGTTATCTAACATTATGCAAAAATATGGCCGCCACTAAAGGTTACTGGGTCATTCCGCTCTGAGGGTGGCTTATCATACTAATATTACAAAGAGGAAAACTTTGTTTGTTTGTTTGGTTGTAATGAATAGGCTCAAAAACTACTGGACCGATTTTAAAAATTCTTTAACCATTCGAAAGCTACTTTATCCACGAGTGACATAGGCTTTGTTTCATCCAAATCGGCATAGTAGAAGATAAGTTACGCAGGCGAAGCTGCGTGAAACTGCTCGTGTTTTAATATTAGGAAACGGGAAACGACACCTTAAGTATTTAGCTTTTGCCTTTTATTAAAATGAGTTAAGTTAATCATAGTATTTATATTAGTAGGACGCTATATGTCGGTTTGACGTTTGTGTTAAGTAAACATTTTTATTTTAGTAAAATTTTTAATGTATGTTATTTTCCATTCTAGTTATTTGTATATTAATACGTGATGCCAAAACTTTGGACCCCTTTTTACGAAAATTGCGTGGACGCACGATCATAACATTTGGCACACATATAGTTTATGTGTAGGAGAAGTGCAGAACGCTAATATTTTTTACTAATAATGCCTATAAAGTACATTCAATCACTAAATAAAACATTACCCACACCACCGTGCATTTGACACACACAAACAAATATATTGATGATAACAATAAAAGATCACAGATGGCGCACTAACAAGTTTGGAAACAAAGTAGTTTGTCTTGAAAAATGAAGATGGCGTTCTTATCAACAGGATATTAAAATTTATCATGGAATTTCGACCAATGAGCGACCACTAATAATATTAAAAATGTGAAAAAATCAATTATCGCTTTTAAAGTCAAGCTTACGGAAAGTTTTTACAGATACCTGTGAGAGATAAATCGGTTTCCGGTATAGAAGAGCTGCGGTATATAGAAGTAAGAGCCGGCAAGAAACATAGTTGCTCTAGCAGAATACTTATTACATGGCGTAAATGTTATCTAACATTATGCAAAAATATGGCCGCCACTAAAGTGCAGAATGTTGTAGTGAGTGGTGAACTGGTTACTGGGTCATTCCGCTCTGAGGGTGGCTTATGTTTTAATATAAGGAAACGGGAAACGGCACCTTAAGTATTTAGCTTTTGCCTTTTATTAAAATGAGTTAAGTTAATCACAGTACTTTTACTAGTAGCACGCTATCCGTCGGTTTGACGTTTATGTTAAGTAAACGTTTTTATTTTATTAAATTTTTTAATGTACCTATGTTATTAACCATTCCATTTCCAAACATAAAACTTCTACGTTCAGTTTGTTCTAAATTCATACTATATACCAGGGGTGGGCAAATTCTTTTGACCGCGGGTCAGTAAGTTAAAAAAAAATCTAGTGGCGGGCCAGTAAATTATAATTAATTTTGAGGCGGGCCGGTTTAATAAAACACCTAAAAATAGCAGTGAATATTACAATTATAAAACGTTGTATAAAGATAACATAAGGCACTTTTTATTTTATTTTACAATCCTTTATTAAAATAAAATCTATATAATAAGAAGTCTTTACATATGAAATACGCAATATATATGATTGAAGTATCGATTCAGTACCTTAAGTGTTCAAATTTCAATAGTCTTTTAACATTTCGACCACTAATTTTTTTAAGGAGGTTCATATTTTTTATAAAAAAACCCTCGGCAGGCCGGATTAAAACCTCTCAAGGGCCGGATCCGGCCCACGGGCTGTAATTTGCCCACCCCTGCTATATACCTACCTATAATTAAAGTAGGTTTCTGCTTCTAGGATGATTTATTTTTAGTATTAAATGCATTTTTATATTTTAAAGTGGTCTTTATTACACAGGATCTCGCTAAATCTTGATAAATGCTTTAGGGTTGCCTGGAAGAGGATACCCTAATTTTTTTTTGATGTATTTGTAATTTCTTTGTATTTGGTACACAGTAAAGAGTTGGTGGTGGTGGTGGTGGTGGTGGTGGTGTGGTGTCAAGAGTCTCCGAAACCGGCGTGTTTGTATGAAAAGGGTAATGAATGTGAAGGAAGCAAGACAGGTTTGTCAGGATCGTGAGGTCTGGCACTCGATACTCTCTGCCTACCCCGTAAGGGACTTGGCGTGAAGATATGTATGTATGTATGTATGTAAAGAGTTATTGTGTTGTGTTTGTATTGTAAAACTAATCAATTCGATATATTTTTTTTAATAATAAATTGACGGTAACATCACTTTTGTAATGAGTAACCACCGTATCTTGCTGCTAAGATAGACACAAATACCTGTTATTGTTGGTTACGTCATATTTTTGACTTTACTTGCGGAAGAACTCGTACAGAAATGCACGAACTACCTTTATAGATATCTGCTATAGCCGCCTTAAAACCCAGTTAAGGCGGGCGGCTATGAAAGCTGTAAGCTACTGGTACGGTATTTGGCGGTGCTTTTCGCATTAGACCAAGTATTCTGTGAATTGCTTTGGTAGGTTGGTTTGACACTAGTTGGTATTAAATTATTGTCAGAAATTACAATAGATACTATTTCTGTGAACTTCTATCCTCTATATTACATTGACTGTGACATCTGTGTAGTGCCAGATATTCATTTTATCCGCTTCGGCTTTGTAGGTTTTCTTTTAGCACTTTTAGATTGGTCCGACCAATAAGTACGATTTCGCAAATATTTCGCTGAATCCCAACCGGGCTGGGATACTTCGAGGATATATATGTCATTATTACTTTTATTACCTTTTTTTACCTTTGATTGTCAAATAGCTATGTATTTTTTTAACAAGGCATTTCTTATTATAATTATATTTTTTCGGTTACTTTTCGAGACTCTCAGCTAAAAATTGTTCGTAGATGTCACCCTTAGTCTCTCCTTTAATTATACGGATGGATGTTACAAGCAGCGGGAAACGGCACCTTAAGTATTTAGCTTTTGCCTTCTAATAAAATAAAATAATTTAAGCATAATAAGTGCATATACCTGTTACTAACATCCAGCTTCATTCGCATTGTAGGGTATTAGAATTTAAATGAAACCAAAATAGCACATGAAAGAGATGTAGTCATAACGTAGGTATTCAAGAGTTTTAGTAGACGTTGTAGCGCTGGTGCAAATACATGAATCTGTTTATCCCGGTAGTGCTTTTTGCAGGGATAGTTTAATTGACGGCAATCGTAATTATAAGATCAGAGAAAGAGTGAGATTAAAAATAAGTATTTTGTTACAATATAGAGTAAGGGCATGTTCCGTTGTTTGGTACACGTTGTAAGAATGGCAGATTAGAGATTGCCAGTACAGATATACATTGCGAAACTGGAAGGACGTACTTAGTTACCCGGGGAGACCTAAGTTGATATTCCATTGGTAATTTAACCCAGGGCCAACTCTTGCCATCACAGTCTCCACAACCAGCTTCTTTGTTTGAAAAAAGTTATGAATGTGAAAGAAGCTAGTGACACTTGGTACTCGATATTCTCTGCCAACCTAGTAAGGAACTAGGCACAAACATATGTACTTATTTATAAAGAAAGACTTAAAATTCAACATTTCTATAAATTTTCTTAATAAAATCTCCCCTTAACCCCTTTATAAGTTGGTGGACGCAAACTGGTCCATGGCTGGACGCGATCTGGATTTTGTTTACGCAAACTGGTCAAATCGCCATATTTCGATTATTTTAATTATTAAAAAATAATCACTAGATATTTTGGCTAAAACTTAGCTTAATCCTAAAATAGACTATACCACGGCTGGGTTAAAATATTCGTTAATTCAGTACTAGATATAGAACATTTTTATATTTTATCTCAAACCTGCAAACTCCACTAAGTGGACGCGATCTGACACAACAACCCTATAGCTTTTTTGTCAATCTTTCATCAGTAATTTTTTCTACATGACCGATGCAACAGAGCAAAGCTTTTACAAAAGACTTATGTCTGGCTATTCACGGATCTCATACTGCAACTGAAAAAGTAAAATTAATATAACATTAAAGTAATGTAAGAGTTATCCAACCTTAAAGGCTTTGTGTGTTATAACCGCCGCTTTTGATTAAGTAGACGTTTTCCGGGGCTATTTAAATAATTCAAAGAGTTATAAGGAAATCCACTAATCCTCTCGACCCGTTTTAGTTATGAAAGAAATTACTCCTTTGATGAATTAATAAGTGACTGAAAAAGGCTTAATTAAGCTTCACTTATTTGGTCTTCAATATTAATATAAATTCAGGATTGAAAGTAATGTCTTTAACTTGTCTATATTTTTTTAAGAAAGCAACCAAGCCGTTTGCCCCGGTAAACGTTCTCCGCTTACGGCCAATATTAATAATCAATCCTAATCCAAAACCTACTGTCCAAGATTGATATTTTGATCCATTTTTGTGTTATCGCTTGCCAATAATATTTCTGTGGATAGAATAAATATGGCAATTAGGTATAGGATAGGCCGGCGGATACGCAGCTATCTAGATTGCTTGAAATCCATCTTTACAGATACATTATTAACATTGGACGTTAGACTATTTCAATACTAGGGATGTCACGACTGCACTGTGAGGATTTCAGAATTTCTTTTCTTGAAAATCTTTGGTATTTTTGTTAATACTTCTTGGTATTGTTACTTTAATTTGAACAACTTTCACCAAACAAAGGCGAAATACGTTTTCAATTATATTGAAGTTAAAATTCAGTAAAATCGTTAATGGAAAATGGAGCATAATATTTTCAGCAGACAGTCATTTTTACATCTTTTAAAGTGTGCCATGTTAAAGATCTGAGTCTCTTGTAACGTCTATAGACAAAGTTATTAATTAGGTATGTACGGAAAAGTATATTGATATTAATTTATGCAATTTTTATCTGACTTCACAAGGAGCATGTTATCAATTCGTTTTTTGTGTTGTTTTGGTTTTTTGTGGTTTAGAAGATAAGATTCTAAAAGGATCTAATATAAATTTGGTCACATTACATATGTATAACATGATATAAGTGGGACATAACGTTACGACGTGTTCCGGTTCGGAGGGTAAGGTAGCCGGTAAACTTACTTTTGCTCGAGGCCTAACATCTTGACCTCAGGGTGGCAACGCACTATTACCATCTTTGGTGTCTCTAGACGGCGTAAATTTCTTGACATCAGGAAATCCGTCTGCTTGTTTGCCTTCCAATATTATAATTAAAAAAAAAAACAAGAAAACCAGGAGGAAAAGCGTATTACTTCTAAGTTTATGAAAAGAAAAGGTAAGTTTTATTTTAGAGTTAGTTTTAAATAAAACAATAGTTACCGCCGTTTACCTTCAAGAACAAGAGCGTTTTGGTCTCTCGCCAAGGCTGTCCAAGGAAATTTCGCGAAGCCATCTTTACCATCTCTACACCGGAGTGATGCCTCGCTGGCCCATGATGCGAAAGAGAAAGCCGAACTTCTAGGCTCCCTCTTTGCTTCTAACTCGACTTTAGATGATCATGGAAACACCCCGCCGACCATCCCGCGGTGTGAAGTGTCTATGCCAGAAATAAAGTTCCTTCAGAGTTCATTGCGTAGAACACTTATTTCATTGGACGTCAACAAGTCGAGCGGGCCCGATGGTATCCCTCCGATTGTTCTCAAAGTGTGTGCTCCTGAGCTGGCACCGGTTTTAACGCGACTCTTCCGGCTCTCCTATTCATCAGGCATTGTACCGAATTCATGGAAGACTGCTTTAGTACACCCGATCCCTAAAAAAGGTAACAGCTCGGATCCGTCCAATTACCGACCTATAGCTATTACTTCCTTGTTTTCCAAAGTTATGGAATCCATAACAAACTGCCAGCTCTTAAGGTACCTAGAGGAGCATCAGCTGTTAAATGACCGTCAGTACGGTTTCCGTCGTGGTCGTTCAGCTGGTGATCTTTTGGTTTACTTAACACACCGATGGGCGCAAGCAGTCGAAAGCAAGGGAGAAGCATTGGCTGTCAGTTTGGACATAGCGAAAGCTTCGATCGGGTGTCGCACAAGGCGCTTCTATCGAAGGTTCCATCTTACGGTCTTCCTGAGAAATTATGTACATGGATCACTGGTTTTTTGACGGGGCGTAGCATCAAGGTCGTTGTCGACGGTGTGTGCTCGGAGTCCAAACCTGTCAATGCTGGTGTTCCCCAAGGCTGTGTGATTTCTCCTACGTTGTTTCTTCTGCATATCAATGACATGTTGCAAATTAGTGACACTCATTGCTATGCAGACGACACTACTGGGGAAGCCTTATACTTTGGCCGACATAATATATCGCGGGAACATGTCATCGAGAGCCGGAACCAACTTGTGTATAAAATTGACAATCTTTTGTCAATTTTTGTTGTGGGGCCAGCAAAATCTGGTGCAATTTAACCCGAACAAGACTCAAGTTTGCGCGTTTTTCGCTAAAAAGACTCCCTTTGTCGCATCTCCTCGATTTGAGAGCGTTTCCCTTTCTGCCACAGCCTGCATTGGTATACTCGGCGTTGACATTTCGAGTAATGTTCAATTTCGCGGTCATCTGAAGGAGAAGGCTAAAATAGCCTCTAAGAAACTTGGTGTGCTCAGTAAAGCGAGACAGTATTTCAAGCCGACCCATCGCTTGCAACTATATAAAGCGCAAATTCGGCCTCATATGGAGTACTGTTCTCACCTCTGGGCAGGGGCTCCACAGTACCAGCTCCTTCCATTTGACCGCATTCAACGTAGAGCAATTCGAATTGTCAATGACCGGGCAATTACTAATCGGCTTGATTCCTTAACATTGCGTAGAGATGTTGGGTCACTCAGTGTTCTCTACCGCATCTATCATGGGGAATGCTCTGAGGAGTTGTTTGGTTTAATTCCAGCCGCTGATTTCCACCTTCGGACATCGCGTCAGAGTTTAAGGTATCATGCCCATCACCTCGATGCGTGGCGATCTACAACTGTGCGATTCCGAAGACATTTTTTACCCCGTACAACACCTTTGTGGAATCAGTTACCGAGGGCGGTATTCCCAAACAATTATGGCTTAGAGACCTTCAAGAAAAGAGCGTACTCATTCCTTAAAGGTCGACAATGCATCTGTGATACTCCTGGTGTTGCGGATGTTAGTGGGCGGAGGTGATCACTTTCCATCAGGTGACCCACTTGCTCGTTTGCCTCTTCTTCTATAAAAAAAAAACCCGAATTACCTGCATGATTTTTGTAAAGGATAATTTGAATTTTATAACATTTTTTTATCTATAAATACTTTTTGACTTGTGAAATAAACTTTAAATAATTAAAAGACAGAATTGTAACGCACTTGTTTAACTTAAACTGAATTTAGAAATGCAAAGGAGCTCTACTGACCGGAAATTTGAATAGCAAACAGTTTCTAAACTATTGACGTGTAACTGCAGTGTCAGTTGGACAGAGCGCACCGCATCCGGCGGAAATGGTTCGTCATTTCCGGTGGAGGAGCGAGCTTCAAACCGCATTGTGTTTCCGGTTCACGTGGAAGCCACCTCCTTGGGAAATTGTATCGTTTAGTCTGCAGGAATATGTAACGAGATGGACATGTTGGGGAACATATCTTCAATCTTATATCTCTTTATTGATAGGCAGAAAGAGGCAAGTTTTAAGGACGCTCGAAATCATGCTTTGTAAGTATGATTTTCAAATTATTAAAAGTGTTGTTGCTATGTATAATCTATATTTATTATATCTTTTATTATAATAAACTAGCCATTCCGACAAACCTCGTTTAAGCAGTTCAGTGTGTGTGGCAAAAAAATAAAATATGTTTCCTGGTTTCCTCGCAGTATAAAATGGTTTCCTCCTGGTTCTAAGTTACGTCCCCGTCAATTTTCGTCAAAATCGCTTCAGTCGTTCTCTCGATAAGAGACTTGGGGTGAAGATATGTATGTATGTATTGCTCGCGGCGTTACCCGCGTGGTCGCATGTGAACATTGTTGGATAAAAACCATCTTATGTGTGAATCCAAATTATAGTCTATGTGTGTGCCAAATTTCAAGAAAATCGGTTCAACAGTTTTTCGTAAGGGAGTAACAAATAAAAATTTGTAACATTAATACGATAGGATACGTAAATGTATCTTTATTTAAGCAACTCGAAACTATCTTGTTTCAAGTACAAAACAGATTGAAACTAGCGATCTGTTTATAACTGGTTTGCAGCAAATTTTGTAAAAAAATCTTCAGCTTCCAATCTTCGGGTGACCATGACCAGCACACAATAAAATGGGATTAATTGTTAGGGTAAATTTTCTGAGATTAGAAGACACATAAGTAGATTGATTTCCTAATTAAAAAAATGGAATAACGCCTATTGTCACCAACGGTAAAGCAAACGGTAAAATTGCGAAGGTGCGTAGCCAATTTGCGGTTTAGTTTCATGTTCATTTTGATTTAGTAATTTTACAGGCAATACCCTAACATGATAGTGATGGGCATTAATGTAATAGTGGCAGGCAGGCGGTGTAACTAATCGGGTCGAGTCGTTATTAAACACTACCATCTAGTGGTAGTATTACTTTTACATTACGTTACGTTATTACAGATGTGAAATTAACGTTATGTAAATAAAAAAAAGTTACGTTATTAATAAATAACAATTAATAATAAGAAGAAATTAAAATAATCAGAATTCAGATAGCAAAATTTTGAATAGTTCTAAAATAAACATGATATGGTTTTTTCACCGAGGAGCTTTTTTACTGGCCGATCCGATAACGGCGGCCTACGCCAGCCTCTCGCCCAATCTAACACAAACTCATATAACATCACCGTCGCCGCTACTTTCGGTGATCTCTTATACGCCAGGCGGCGGCTAACTCCGAGTGCGAGCCACTACTCCTCCAATTAGTTAACCCAGTAACCAGAACATAGCACCAAGTGGAGGTTATGTCTAATTTCTTACATAGTTGGGAAAAGTCCAATCCATTTAAAAACTGCTTAGCGCGTGACACCCCGTCTTAGCAATCTGCTCGCCTACAAAGTCCGATGAAGATGTAAAAACCACGAGGTTTGCATCACATGAGCCATTAAAAAAAAGTTTTTTAAATAGGGATTAGATTGTCTGCTTGCCATAACGATAATCTTTATCTTGTCCGGTTTCGCGTCATGGCATAAAGTTATATACGAGCTAAGATTTTACGAGACTTAAAATACTAGCCTAGGATTTGCAACGCACCATTACCACCTTTGATATCTATTGACACCTTTTGTCAATAAGCACCGAATGATGACAATAAGAAGAATGTAATACGAAGTAAGCGTGGTCGCAGCGAAGACTCCAAAAAAATCAATTTATTTTAAATTATTTAATAAAAAGTAAAATTAAAATATTATAATTGCTAAATCTAATCTACACTAAAGGTCACAATTGTTCAATGGTGGAAACAAAAGTAATCTATTTAACTAATGAAATAATACGAAGCCGCGGTTCTGACGTAGCCCGCTGTGCCGACTCAGCTCTCGTGGCTCGTGCCTTGACTTGGTGTCGCAAGCGGTACCCGCTCAGCAATCCCTATAGTGGAGGCTTGCGTAACATACGTTTGAATTGTCTGAGTGTGTTTGTGCGTGTTTTGATATTTTGTATTTGTGTAATTGTGTGTGTCTGTCTGTGTGTCTTTGACACAATTTTTTAACAGATGGACCAATTTTGATTTGGATTGTGTTGCTTGAAAGTTGTAGTAATCAAGACGGTTTTTAACTCACAACCATTTTTAATTTTGTTGTTATTTACACAAGTTTTAACTAAGAAATGTTTAAAAAGACTTAATCATATTTATGAGCAGCGAGGGCTGTGTTCTATTAAACAGGCCAATAATTGGGTGTTTGTTTTTTTCATACAAAACAAATTACAATGAGCATCAAAGAAAACTTTCTTTGTTATTACAATCTACAATTTTATGGTCACCCTAGCTAGCCATAGTTTACCTGACAGCCGTCGTACACCTGTTCCTGACATGCCCCAAGGGTGGGACGCCATTATGATAAACTTTGCTAAACTTTTTGTCTCAATATCTTCAAAACTTTTGTTTATTTATAGTATTTTTACTTACTTAGTGCTGGAACAAGTGAATGAAATTGTATATCTTGGTTGTGCTTTTAGCAGGGATGGAAGGTACACCGCGGATGTAGAGAAGAGAGTGAGTGCAGGGAATAGTGTGAATGGAGCGTTGGGTAAGCTATTCCAAAGCGAGGTTTTGAGTCAAAAAGCTAGACTCGCTTTGCATAATTCTGTGCTTATCCCAACGTTATTGTATGGAAGCGAGAGTTGGGTATGTCAGAAAGATCATGAAAGTAGGATAAATGCGGTCGAAATGAGAGCACTACGGAAAATCTGTGGTGTAACGCTCGCTGACCGCATTCGTAACAGTGAGATCCGAGAAAGAGTGGGATCGAAAGTAAGTGTTGGTGTTAAAATGCGAAAGGGCATGCTCCGCTGGTTCGGGCATGTGGAAAGAATGACAGATGAAAGATTGACAAAGCAGATATACAATGCGAATGTGGATGGATGTAGGTACCCGGGGAGACCAAGGCTGACATTTCACGATATTCAATCGGATATTATCCGAGGGTGGTCTCAAGAGTCTCCGAAACCGGCGTGTTTGTATGAAAAGGGTAATGAATGTGAAGGAAGCAAGACAGGTTTGTCAGGATCGTGAGGTCTGGCACTCGATACTCTCTGCCTACCCCGTAAGGGACTTGGCGTGAAGATATGTATGTATGTGTATGTATTTTTACTTACACAATCTTCAGCTAAAAATACTGCCAGCTATTCTGCATTGAAAGCAAATCTATCAAGTTGTCGAGGCCACACGTATCACAAAATTAAAAAAATTAAAAAACCTTTCTGTAATGTAACTAAGAATCATTTCAATTGTCATCATCTTTCAAATAAAAAATCCGAATCGAAATCGGTTTATTCGTTTAGGAGTTACGATGCCACAGACAAACATACAAACACAGAAAAAAAAATCACAGTCTGTTACGTCTGGTGACACACTTACTTATAGTAAGCAAAATGAGGCAAGAATTAATAATTCATATTATAATAAATATAAGACCACTGGTGATAGATTGCTTTACAGCAACTTGCCCGGGTTGAGATCCTTGTCTATTCCTACCGCCATAATTAGTTTGTCATGTCCTGGTACGAAGAGTAGGGCAGCCGGTAGACTTGTAATTGTACATGCTTTAACATCCCGGTTATAGGATAGCGACTCGCCTAGAACATCTATGATATCTATAGGATACGGTTGTCTCTTACTGTCAGAAAACCCATTTGCTTTTTCACTAATTGCTCACAAAAAGTAAAATTGTGAAAAACTGACATCGATTTCACTTGATTACGTAATTTGAGTATTCTTTTACCAAAGGCTAGGTCATGATTTTGAGGTGATCCCATATAAATTTTATCAAAATCTAACAAGCAGTTTTTAGAGTTATACTTAACTAGCTACCCTTCTCAATTCGCAATGGGTGTCCACTTGTCCAATAGCAAACACATTTTGTATCTTCACGCCCATATCCCTGAAGAGGTAGGCAGGGGCACAACCAACCTACTACTAGACGAAGACACTAAGTCCTACAATGTGATAGGTGGCAAGTCTATCGACAATCGGGCACATATTCAATCCCTGGCAACGTTACTTTTATAAGAAAATTGAAAATGCATATATTGTTATATTATGCCTATTTTAGGTCTTCAACTTATTTTTTTGAACAGACTATGTTATCAATAATAAAGATTTTGACGTGACAACGTCTTAAATTAGGTTGCGGCTCGGAGTCACTCATGAAAAAGTGTAACGCCGGGTAACGTTACGATGAGTCACCGAACGAGAGAGAGGCCCGCCGGACCGGCGAATGCCTTGCGTCTCTCTCCCACTCTTTAATAATATTCATATCAATAAATATTCTACCGAGAAAAAGACGTTGTCACGTAAAATTTTCGCCCGTAAAACCGACTTACAGGCAACCATTTTTTTTAAGAAGATGGCTTCTTTGTAATAAAAATCAAAATTGTGTTGAATAAAATACAAAAACATCATTATTTTAATGCTTTGCAAATTTTAATTTGCTTAATCTTAAAAGAGGATTGAGTTCGCAATGGAAGCTTTTATCTGATTAAAAAGTCAGACTTTAAAGCGACGAACACAATATTAAAAGTACTTCCTGGAAGTGTAAATGTGCCCTTTTCCTTATGATTTTTTTAAGATTATACAAGCAGTGTGTTGCGGTTTTGTTTGAACGATTTTTACTATTACATTGACGAAATATAATATTTTTTTGATTCCTCGTCTTTTTAAAGTCAGTTACAACTTACAAAGGAGGAGGATAAATTTAAGATCGACGTTGAGATTTTTGCCAGACTGGTTCTCAATACGAGTGTATATTTTTTTAATATTTTTTGTATATTTGTTACGCAAATACTGAGTCAGTAGCCAATGGATATGGATGTTTTTTTTTTAAATCACCTTAATTATTGTAATACACATTTTAAAATTCTTTCTAAAAAAAAGATTTCTTGCTGGATCTTCTCAGTGTTAGGCCGCGTTCCGATTCGATGAGAGATTTTTAGTATTATAGACGCGTCACAAGTGCCTCTTGTAGGCTTACGCGAAATAAAAATATTTTAAGTTTGAGATTAGAATCGAAATCGAAGTCGGTTTTTCATAGTTTTCCTGTGCTGCGATGTAAAACCATTAGTGTTGTAGTACTAAATAAAATTTTCCCCATATCACATGTAATGGACTATAAGTTCTCCCGTAAGTTTGTTTGTAAGGTGCGCAGTAAAGGCGTCTAAGTGCTAAGTCTGGGATAATGTTTGTTTAGCGTTTTCCTAAGTGAATATACTGAAATAGTTTTCGCCTGTTGCGATGAGTTTAATCTGGAATTGTTATGTTTCGTCCAACGGCAAGGGTAAGTTTAAAGTACAGTACTTTTGTACAGTCATAATACGATACTAGTCTACGCCCGTGGCTTCACCCGAGCTGCTGGTGCCAGAACTTCAGATACTCCAACTTATTTTAATTAAACTTTGCTATCATTTTAAGTTTCCTATCGTTGTTTCAGTGAGCCCCAACAAAATTAAACTAGCTGTAATCCTAAAATAACTAGCTGTATCGTGATGATGTAACAAACAAATGAACAAAAAAAAAACTAATTATTTTTCTGGGATTGCCTCAATAAATAGTTAGAACGAATACTAAATATTGTCGCCATAACATCAATTCATGCAGTATAGTTTTCTGGTTAGGAGGATAAGGAAGCCGCCAAACTTACTTTTGCAGGAGGTCTAACATCCCTGCTGCAGGTTGGCAACACACCATTACCATTTTTGGTGAGGAAACTGCTTGTTTGCCTTCCAATTTTTTGTATTGAATTGTTTCTTTCCTTGGAAATTGGTGATACCTGTATGTTATTCAAATAATTTTTGCCATTATAGTTTTATTATTTAATAACAATGTTATGCTATTTTGTTACGTTTGGACGTTTTGTATATTAATTATATTATAATAATAACACAAAATAATTCAGTTTGTTTTTAATTTGCTGCATAATTTAAAATTTTACATTGTAACATTGAAATTACTTGATAATATTTAGAACTATCCTAGATCAGGGGAAAATTTTCTTTTGAATACTGACTACATTGGTCTTGTTTACCTTTAAAAAAATCACAAGTGCTGACAAAAAATTTTAATGTAACGACATTAACAGTTTTTTTTTAAAGTTAGCATAGCCCCGAAGATGCTGGCTGTAAAAACGAAATCTGTAGGCATAGACATATATATTAATTACTTTTGAAATCATTGCCGGTAGGCTAATTTTGCTACTTTATTATTTTCAAAATAAGTTAAGAATTGTTATTCGTGTGTAAACTTATTTTTTAGAGGAGGAGGCAAACGTGTAAATAATAGCTCTAATTGATTAAGGTCCGCAACATCAAAATTTCAGGTACTTTATACCTGACGTACGTAGTCACTTCGTAGCACGTCCATACATTTATTTAGACTAGTGGTCGCCAAAATAATAATAATGAATTTTAATATGTTGTTTATAAGAACGCCATCTTCATTTCTCAAAACCGACTACTTTGTTTAAAAAACTGTATGGTGCGCTGCTAGTGATTTTTATCATTTTCATTTGTTTGTGTGTGTCAAATGCATGTTTGTGTGGATAACGTTTTATTTATTGATTTAATGTACTTTATAAACAATATTATTGAAAAATATTAGCGTTCTGCACTTTTCCTACACATA